>JBAMCI010000162.1:0-272388 GCA_037075265.1 Drosophila nigricruria | reverse complement strand
GAGCTTTCTTACTTGTTATACTCATTCACAAAGTGAAATGAGTATATTGGTTTTGTGCAATGTCCGTCACGCTGTCCGTCCGTCCGTATGAACGCAAACCATTTGCACAGTTTTGAAGCTAGAGAGTTGAAATTTGGAATATATACTCGTGTATACCCTCAAATTATAAAGTGTCAAGATTTTCCCGATACGCCCACTAGGGGCGTGGCAAATCGGAAAATGCATTTGCCCATATCTCAGAAACACTACTTCCAGAAGTGCTAGAGAGTTGCAATTTGGAATGTAGACTTGTGTTGATAACTCAAGTTGAAAAAGCTATGGCGAATATATCTACGCCCATTGGGGGCGTGGCAAATCGGGTAAAACTGTATCTTCTACAGTTTTAAAGCTAAAACGCCCAAATTTGGCACGTAGGTTACTGATACGATCCTATGAAGATCGACCAAAAATCTATATATCCACGCCTACTAGGGGCGTGGCAAATCGGAACTGACTATATAGTGATTTTTCCAATTCTGTAACATTTTGAGCACTATTGATGCTAGAGACTTGAAACTTGGTATATATACTCGGGTTGACAACCCAAGTTGGAAAAGATATAGCGGATATATCTACGCCCATAGGGGGCGGGGCAAACCGCAAAAGTTTGTAGCTCCTACAGTTTTAGAGCTAGAAGCTTCAAAATTGGATGGTAAGTTACTGGTGAGCTCCTCTATCGATGACGCAAAAATAATTTTTACGCCCCTTATGGGGTATGCCCGGCTAAAAAATACCCTGTAATTTTCGCATTTTTTGAGTGTAAGCATCCAAATTTCACACTTACGTTACCCTTCACTACTTCTAAGAACTGGCCAAAAATTATATGTCTACGCCTACTGGGGGCGTGGCAAATCGGGAAAAACTATACGTTTTTCCGATTCTCAGTGAGAAAATCAGAATTATATACAGATATTACTGCTGATCTCCTCTATTGATTTCCAAAAAATTATATATGTACAAACCAATTGTGGGCGTGGCAATGGGCGTTATCTGTGGGGGTGTGAATGAGTATCCCGCAGTCGGTAGCGCCCGACTGCAACGTTCTTACTTGTTTTTATATGCTTTATTTTTTATTTTTATACTCATTCACAAAGTGAAATGAGTATATTGGTTTTGTGCAATGTCCGTCACGCTGTCCGTCCGTCTGTCCGTCTGTCCGTCTGTCCGTATGAACGCAAACCACTTGCACAGTTTTGAATCTAGAGAGTTTCAATTTTGAATATATACTTGTGTATACCCTCGAATTACAAAGTGTCAAGATTTTCCCGATACGCCCACTAGGGGCGTGGTAAATCAAAATGCATTTTCCGATATCTCAGAAACACTACTTCTAGAAGTGCTAGAGAGTTGCAATTTGGAATGTAGACTTGTGTTGACAACTCAAGTTGAAAAAGCTATGGCGGATATATCTACGCCCATTGGGGGCGTGGCAAATCGGGTAAAACTGTATCTTCTACAGTTTTAAAGCTAAAACGCCCAAATTTGGCACGTAGGTTACTGATACGATCCTATGAAGATCGACCAAAAATCTATATATCCACGCCTACTAGGGGCGTGGCAAATCGGATCTGACTATATAGTGATTTTTCAAATTCTGTAATATTTTGAGCACTATTGATGCTAGAGACTTGAAACTTGGTATATATACTCGGGTTGACAACCCAAGTTGGAAAAGATATAGCGAATATATCTACGCCCATAGGGGGCGTGGCAAACCGCAAAAGTTTGTAGCTCCTACAGTTTTAGAGCTAGAAGCTTCAAAATTAGATGGTAAGTTACTGGTGAGCTCCTCTATCGATGACCCAAAAATAATTTTTACGCCCCTTATGGGATATGCCCGGCTAAAAAATACCCTGTAATTTTCGCATTTTTTGAGTGTAAGCATCCAAATTTCTCACTTACGTTACCCTTCACTACTTCTAAGAACTGGCCAAAAATGATATGTCTACGCCTACTGGGGGCGTGGCAAATCGGGAAAAACTATACGTTTTTCCGATTCTCAGTGAGAAAATCAGAATTATATACAGATATTACTGCTGATCTCCTCTATTGATTTCCAAAAAATTATATATGTACAAACCAATTGTGGGCGTGGCAATGGGCGTGATCTGTGGGGGTGTGAATGAGTATCCCGCAGTCGGTAGCGCCCGACTGCAACGTTCTTACTTGTTTTTCTTTATCTTTCTCTCTTTTCTTCTCATTCTGTTTGCTTTTATTAATATTTTCAACTTTCTTTTAATCTTTATTTTATATTTATTATTTAATGATTAAACTTAAGAATTTATAATAAATATTTTTAAGTTTCTATTAACACTATCTATCTTTTGTAGTTCAATAATATCATACATCAGCATCACTTCCCACAATGTCAGCTGACACCATACCGTTAGCATCACTTCCAGTAACTATAGTTGACACAAAAGGTTTACAATCTTTTTTAATGTAGAAACCATAAGTGTCATAAGAATTAGAAAATCAAAGAGCAGAAGTGTCATAAGAGCTGTGGACACTTATTGCAAACCACTTAACTCAAAGTGCATATCCAATATTATAAACATAAATGATCGTCACAGTCCAGCTGCATAATGTAAACATACTTTAGCTCAGCATATCCAATATTGTAAACACAAATAATTGTCGCCAAGAATGGTATAAAAGATCCCTTAGAATTGAATAAGAGTCCAGTTGTATTTTATATCACCAATAAAGCACGTGTATTTAACTTGTA
Organism: Drosophila nigricruria; assembly: GCA_037075265.1. Taxonomy (NCBI): domain Eukaryota; kingdom Metazoa; phylum Arthropoda; class Insecta; order Diptera; family Drosophilidae; genus Drosophila; species Drosophila nigricruria. The sequence continues at coordinate 269,621 of JBAMCI010000162.1, read as the reverse complement.
AAAGAAATGCCGAATTCATAATTAAGAACGTGTATTAAACTGTTTAAAGAAATACATAATTCGCGCAGATTCTGACTTTGATCGAGCAAGTACTCCTACACTTTCCTCTGGAAATTGCATCCATAAAACATTTGGAGCGTTGGATGCATCGAAATCTATTTCCATCAAAACTCCTGTTGCCGTAATGTCATCGGGTGTCATATTTCCCGATGCCAGATTATTTAAAGCAGAAGCAAAAGTTTAGTCCTCCCGTTGTCGCATTATTTATGTGAGCTCAAAATACTTAAAGAGGTCCCAGAGAGAAGGAGCAATATTGCACTTTAGGGATCATGAGAGTTGGATTCGAAAATCCAACGATCGCCTACTGATGACAATGTCGTAGATCCCCAAATACTATGACAGAAATACCACCGATTGAAAAAGTATTTTTGAAAATTTGTTTTAGACGGGAGTCTAACTGGGAGAATATTTTAGAACCTCCCATAGATATTTCATCTTTTATAATAAGTTTAAGGTCTATTAACCTTGAATGCAAACTATTGATTAAGTCATTGCTCTCAAATCAGAGCTCTCAAATCAGAGCCAGATTGGTTAACTGGTAAAGAGAATATGGATTGTAGTGTCGAACCACTAATTCCAAAAGCAGCTTTACATGTTGGGGCACAGAGTTACTTTTCACATTGTCAAATACATGTGTAAAGTAATTCTTCTGGTTTAAATTTAAAGATCTAAAAAAATCTTGTATTTTATTAGACGAAAGTAAAGATAGAAGCTTAATCACTCGGACATTCGTATTTTCTAAGTCCTGATTCTCATCCCTTGAATTAATGTTTAAGACATTTAATCTAGGATCTATTTCTGGTATGCCTAATTCACTAAATCTATCATCAACCACCTCTTAATTCTCAATGTTGCCCTCATATTCATCCTGTACTGCGTTGTTAAGAGCTTCCTGAAGCTCACTATCATTTAAGCTATTGTACAGCTCGCAGTCTGTCGGTATTAGTTCTACCTCGTCTCTCCATGCAACATATAACATAACTAGTTCCCTAAAGTATTGGCTTCTCTTAGTATTAATATTAAATCTCTAATACCTAATAATACTGGGAGAGCGTCTTTTCCTAATAAAAATATATCTGTAGAGCCTTTGGGTAAATTTTCTGCTTCCTAGCATCCTAGGAAATTCGAAATTTTTAAAGGGAACAAAATTTCTGTTGGGGCATAGGAGCATATAGAATACCGAATCTACATATTTTTTGTGCCCTAATATGGAGCCATATCCGTGCAATCAGTATCAGTTGTGATAAACTGATTAATAAAAGACTTCTTTCTTAATGCTTGCCTCATCAGTCGAGTCAAGCTTGGGGGCATCTTTCAGCCAAAACATGCCGTGAATAAGGGGGAGCCCCTTTATTGGAACTTAACTTCCCAATAAATTCTCAAAACTTTTGTGTACGTTTCTAGAAAGAATCATTTAAATCTCCGTCCACCTAGTTTCTGTTGCCGAAAATGTGATAAAAATTGTCGAAAGACCAAACTGCCTAATCATTGCCATTACCTTCTTCTTCTCTGCTTCCCAGTGAGAAGGCGAAGTCCTAATACCTTTTAAAACTCACCATCATTATGGATAACTAATTGATCTATTTGCTCTGCATTAAGACTGTTTGCTGCTGTAATGCCATAAGTGGCGCTGTGCTTACATAAGCAAATCGATGTATTGTTCCTAATATTAATAATTTCTAACTTCTTATAGTTAAGAAATAATTTATCAGTTCTACAACCTCTTCTATCAAAATTCCGAACTATGGTCGTAAAACTTTCTCTTTTCGCTTGCAAAGATAGTTGGGAAGGCCAGTTCCTCTGAATCGCAATCTTAAATCATGTCTAATGGTCGCTGACCTTCTCCAGGGGCTATAACTATCCTTTCCATAGCAATATTTTCTACAGGGAACAATGGAACTTTGTCAGACGATTAGGAAGCCAGCCACTATTCATTAAAAGCAACCTGGTGCTTCCTGTAAAGCTCAGTGTCGACTAAAAATCGAATAGCATGAGCCACTTTTGATGGCCTAATGGTTTCAATCATGAAATAATGACTATATTCCATCCCACGATTCAAATGAATTTGAACAACCTCAGCTGCGCTAAACGCCCTCGGAAGAGACGTTACAATATTGGCCACATTGACCACTGTTCCTTTGATGGCGTTTTGAAGGCCATATCGTAAAGATTTAATGAACATAAAAGGAAGGCGTGGGGAGATAAGCCTTTCCTCAAGCGGCGTTAAGCCCTTTAAGCAATTCGGAAGATCCGGAAAATCAAAGCCATCTGTAATCGAAGCATTTATGTTTTTGCCTAACTTTATACTATGACTGCATGTCTTGTAGAAGTTATATTTATTATTTTCTAACGGAAATCTAGATGATAGATATAAAATATCTGAAGCTACTTCTGCACTACAATTTCTTTCAATAGCCTCACGTGAAATTTTATCAACTTGGTGGAGGAACCACAAAACTTTGCAGCTAATGCAGACCTGATCAGGCCCTGCTTAACTGTAGTATTATAAACAGCTATTAGACCATCAATAATAGTAATAACCTTTTGGGATCTATTTTGAGAAAAGGGATTATAACTTTCTATTCTGTTCCTGGTTGCATTACGCATATTCTCTGGTACCCTATTATCAACATTATTGGCTAACTCGCTGTGATACGCTTCTATTGGCGTCAAAACTTCTTGTTATAAAATTGATTACTTGAATGCGAGCACTTCTGTCTTTGTGTTCTGTCTTTATTCGTTTGCCCGGTAGACTGGGTTTTATTTGCGTCTTGATCGGCGTGAACTGTCGTTTAATTGCTCCTGTTGCATATCGTCCAGTCGCGTGGTCCACAGTATTCTGTCGCTGCTCATTTGCCCTATGAATAGGGTTTTGTCCTTACACTCAAAAAATGCGAATATTACTGAGTATTTTTTAGCCGAGCATGCCCCAAAAGAGCGTAAAAATTATTTTTGGGTCTTCGATAGAGGAGCTCACAAGTAAGTCAACCATTCAATTTTGAAGCTTCTAGCTCTAAAACTGTAGGAGTTATAAATTTGCGGTTTGCCACGACCCTATGGGCGTAGATGTATCCGCTATATCTTTTTCATCTTTATTTAATCAGGCGTGAACATATAGTTTATTAGTCGATCTTCACAGGATCGTAGCAGTAACCTACGTGCCAAATTTAGCCGTTCTAGCTTTGAAACTGTAGAAGACACAGTTTTACCCGATTTGCCACGCCCCCAATGGGCGTAGATATATCCGCCATAGCTTTTTATCTTGAGTTGTCAACACTAGTCTACATTTCAAATTGCAACAATCTAGCACTTCTAGAAGTAGTGTTTCTGAGATATCGGAAAATGCATTTTGATTTACCACGCCCCTAGTGGGCGTATCGGGAAAATCTTGACACTTTGTAATTCGAGGGTATACACAAGTATATATTCGAAATTGAAACTCTCTAGATTCAAAACTGTGCAAGTGGTTTGCGTTCATACGGACGGACGGACAGCATGACGGACATTGCACAAAACCAATATACTCATTTCACTTTGTGAATGAGCATAAATATAAAGAGAGACTCCGACAACGAAGACAAGTGCACAGTGGTACAAAGCGATGTTTTTTAATGAATTATTTTTTTCTTCTGCGAAAAAAAGGGAAAAAAAGAAACAAGAAAAGAGACGAGACAACGGCAATAAGAACAAGAAGAACAAGTAAGAGTGCTCTAGTCGAGACGGCTCGACTACGAGATACCCTGAACCCTGCAAAGACCCAATCTTCCCAACATTATATGCTTATTTTACATATACAAATATTGCGAGCAACAGAGAAAGTTCTCAGTTGAAAGTGTTTGACGTGCTTTATTTGTGCTCCTTCACTTTTGAATATTTCTTGGCTTTAAACTTACACTTTTTTGTAATTTGTTTAATTCAGCCATCAGGCTTTGTTTTTTCACTGTGCAAGAAATAATCCACGGTGCTTTGTGCTCTTATAAAAGTGTTTCTATTTTGAAAGTTTTGTCAGCGTCGGTAATTTGTTTTGTTACACTTGCATTTACTTCTTTGGCGCTCTCCTCCTTCGTTTGTGTTTCTTTTTACACTTGTGCATATTTGTTAGTGTTATCACTCACACTCATACTTGAGTTGTTTGTGTTTCTCACTAAATCAAATTCGTCTTGTGCAAGAAACTCTCTCACTGCTTGCTGCTCACCCGCTCTTTATCAGTTCTTTGTTGTTGGACCCGCTCTCACGACTCACTAATCCTCTCTTTGTTTTTTTCTATTATTTCCTTTTGATCAGTTTTTACGTTTCGTTTGCTTAACCCCAATTGCCAATATGACATGCTGCAAAAAATCATGCAATATTCGGCAAGTAGCTGATTCTGCACAATTGCAATTTGTTAGTTGCTGGTTATGTGAGAATATGATGCACACAAAATGTGCTGGTCTCACCGGACGGGACTATGACAAAATTTGCTTGGAAAAACAATTAAATTTTTCCAAGATGTATAATTCAGTTCGACTTCAATTTTTAAAACTGAGTAGTATATCTAAACAGTTATCTAGTGACCTAGAAGCTGGTGAAAGTTTACTAAATCAGTACAATTTTGATACTTCGGATTCTGAAATTATGACTCCTTCTCAGTTGGTACCCCATTCCGTACCAATACTGTCTCCTAATTTATTAGTGCCTTCCTCACCTTGCCCTGACTCGTTATTAGTTCCAATTGCTAATGACTTGTCGGACACACCTGTTGCTAGTGTTATAATAGACACTCAAGAGCCTATACAGGTTCCAATCAAAAAAACAAGTAAGAACGTTGCAGTCGGGCGCTACCGACTGCGGGATACTCATTCACACCCCCACAGATCACGCCCATTGCCACGCCCACAATTGGTTTGTACATATATAATTTTTTGGAAATCAATAGAGGAGATCAGCAGTAATATCTGTATATAATTCTGATTTTCTCACTGAGAATCGGAAAAACGTATAGTTTTTCCCGATTTGCCACGCCCCCAGTAGGCGTAGACATATAATTTTTGGCCAGTTCTTAGAAGTAGTGAAGGGTAACGTAAGTGTGAAATTTGGATGCTTACACTCAAAAAATGCGAAAATTACAGGGTATTTTTTAGCCGGGCATACCCCATAAGGGGCGTAAGAATTATTTTTGGTGCATCGATAGAGGAGCTCACCAGTAACTTACCATCCAATTTTGAAGCTTCTAGCTCCAAAACTGTAGGAGCTACAAACTTTTGCGGTTTGCCACGCCCCCTATGGGCGTAGATATATCCGCTATATCTTTTCCAACTTGGGTTGTCAACCCGAGTATATATGCCAAGTTTCAAGTCTCTAGCATCAATAGTGCTCAAAATATTACAGAATTTGAAAAATCACTATATAGTCAGATCCGATTTGCCACGCCCCTAGTAAGCGTGGATATATAGATTTTTAGTCGATCTTCATAGGATCGTATCAGTAACCTACGTGCCAAATTTGGGCGTTCTAGCTTTAAAACTGTAGAAGATACAGTTTTACCCGATTTGCCACGCCCCCAATGGGCGTAGATATATCCGCCATAGCTTTTTGATCTTGGGTTGTCAACACGAATATATATTCCAAATTGCAACTCTCTAGCACTTCCAGAAGTAGTGTTTCTGAGATATGGGCAAATGCATTTTCCGATTTGCCACGCCCCTAGTGGGCGTATCGGGAAAATCTTGACACTTTATAATTCGAGGGTATACACGAGTATATATTCAAAATTTCAACTCTCTAGCTTCAAAACTATGCAAATGGTTTGCGTTCATACGGACAGACGGACGGACAGCGTGACGGACATTGCACAAAACCAATATACTCATTTCACTTTGTGAATGAGTATAATAAAAGCCTCCCCGAATATTGCTCAAGCAACGAAAAATATTCCGACCTCTTCTTCCACTCTTTCTATACCTACTTTATCTGTCGTTTCTGTTCGAAAGCAAGTTTTCCTATCTAGGCTTTCTTCTGACACGACATGTGAAGCTATATCTGCTTTTATTTCTAGTAAATCTGCAGCCAATGTTTTTATTTCGAAGTTTAATTTCGCGACTCCTCGTGAAATTGCTTCATTCAAAATCAATGTGCCCGCTGAATTTTTCACAACTATATGTGACTCCAAATTTTGGCCACCTAATGTAGTTGTACATGAATTCAAACACAAGAATCGGAATAGGTTGTCTCCAATATCGTTAAATCCTACTTCGGTTCAATCTTCATCTAATATTGGATCAAAAAACTAAATTTTTCTCAATCTTCTCCGCAACTGTCTTTGATATATCAAAACGTTCGCGGGCTAAATTCTAAGCTCAGAAGAGTATTTTTGAGTAGTTTTTGTATAAATTCTGAAATTATTGCTCTCACTGAAACGTGGCTAAGTCCGAATGTTTATAATAGTGAGATTCTGTCTAATGATTTCACCATTTATAGACACGATCGACTGCTACGTAGAGGTGGTGGTGTCTTGATTGGTGTTAAATCCAATATCCTCTCAGAATCTTTTATTTTTTCGTTATCTCATGATGCTGAGATTATTGGAGTTAAAATAACTCTTCCATCGTGTTCCCTATTTATTACTTGTTCATATATCCCTCCCTCTTCTGATGTTCAAGTTTATGCTCAACATATAACTTGCATTAAAGAAATTTATGGACATGTTAATGATAACGATATGTTTCTTGTATTGGGTGACTTTAATATACCTAACACTTCTTGGTCCTCCAGTCCCAACTCTAGTTTTCTTATTCCTACATTAGATCATTACCTTTTCAATGAATTATTCTAGCTTTCTATGTTTCAGATGAACTCTATTTCTAATCATCTGAATCGTTCACTTGATCTAGTTTTTATTAATGATGACTCTAGCATTACTGTCTCTAGATCATCACCTTTTTGTATACCTGAGGATATACATCATCCCACTTTGGAGGTACAATTATCCATAAGTACTCCTCCAGTTTTCACACCTAAAATTTTAAAACATCGTCGTTGTTATAATAAGTGCAATTTTGTTTTGCTTAATCAACTTATTAATGCAACAGATTGGTCTCCCTTATATTTTTTTGTATTAAAAGGTAGAACCCAAAGAGTTGTGTTGAGAACAGCTTTTTCGAAACTTGTTTTCGTTTCGTCGGGTGTACCTCAGGGTATTCTTTTGGGTCCGCTACTTTTTTCCCTATTTATAAATGACCTTCCAAATCGCATATCGAATTCAAAGATATTTGTGTATGCAGATGACGTAAAACTTTGTCTTTCGTATGCTAATTCACTTGATCATCTACGCCTTCAAGATGATCTTAATTCCTTCCAACTTTGGTGTGTAGCTAATCGGTTGCGTTTAAATTGTTCTAAATGTATGACAATGACCTTCTGTCGTACTATTCCATATATTGCTAATTATTCAATTAATAATTATCCCTTGCAACGTATTTTTTCAGTCAAAGATCTTGGTGTACTTTTTGACTCGAAACTGAACTTCAATTCTCTTATCTCAACTATCATAAATGAAGTCAAAAGTGTTCTTGGCTTTATTAAACGTTGGGCAAAAGAATTCAAGGATCCATTCATTACCAAACTTCTTTATGTTTCGCTGGTACGACCTATTTTAGAATACTGTTCAATTATATGGTCTCCTCAGCATAAATTGTATCAGGATCGAATTGAATCGGTCCAGAAGCAGTTTTTACTTTTTGCCTTACGAGATCTAAACTGGGACCCCAATCTTCGTTTACCGTCTTATGTTAGTAGGCTTCTTCTTATTGATCTCCCATCATTAATCAATCGTAGAACTATCCTGGGGATTGTTTTTCTACATAATTTGATTATTGGTAATATTGACTCGTCTTGCCTGTTATTGCAACTAAATTTTTCTGTTCCGTCCAGAACAACCAGACACTTTCGTCCGTTGTGTTTACCATTGTGCACTTCAGATTATTCCTTGCATAGCGCGTTTCACGTTTTATGTGTTAATTATAATAAATTTTATCACGTATTTTCCTCTGAACTCTCTCTACCTTTAATTAAATCCTTGCTTTCAGATCATCTTAGGGAAATCACACACAGTGCCCAGGAGTGAGCAGGTGCACAAATTTGACGACCGGCAAGATCTTCAACATTGTGGAGTGATTTCCCAATCCTTTTTTTTCTATAATCTATTATAAATATTTTTAAGTTTCTATTAACACTCTCTATCTTTTGTAGTTCATTAATATCACTGACCATACATGGCTATGAATCGGGGCATAGCTGGCCGGACTGGCAAATAATTTTTTTTTTTTAAATAAATAAATAAACACACACACACACACATGCATACGCACGCACGCATAAGCACGCGCTCTGCTGACTGCGCAGTTGACGCAGCGACTGCGCTTGGGCTGCAATATGCCTATTGTATGGTAAATTAAATGTTTAATAACTTTTTTTGTGGATGGACTTTCTTAATCAAACTTTCACAGCGTGATTATGTCATTCATATGTGTGTATTTGCTAAAGCACAAGTCTCTAGTATTTGAAATATTATTTTCAAATTGGGGGCGAAGGGGGCGTGGCATCTAAAATCCAAAAATTACAAAATCTCCGCATCCATCATTCATATGTGTGTATTTGCTAAAGCACAAGTCTCTAGTATTTGAAATATTATTTTCAAATTGGGGGCGAAGGGGGCGTGGCATCTAAAATCCAAAAATTACAAAATCTCCGCATCCATCACACGGATGTACACAGTAAATTTGGAGTCTCTAGCTCTTACGGTATGCTTAACCAAAGAAAAGTTATCGATTTTTATCGATAATAAGGAAACGGGATGAGTTATCGAAAATCTAAAAAAAACTCGTACTGCGTAGGCTATAGACGAGTATTCTCTGAAAATTTCAGAAATCTAGCTTTTGTGGTTTACGAGATCGCTGCGTTTATACGGACGGACAGACGGACAGGGCTAAATCAACTCAGCTCATCGAGCTGATCAAGAATATATATACTTTATGGGGTCTGCGATGTCTCCTTCTGCCTGTTACATACATTTTCACAAAAACATTATACCCTGATTTCCCATTTTCAATGGGTTCAGGGTATAACAAGTGAACAGTGGTTCAAAGAGTTTTTTTTTTTGTGAATTTTTTTTTTAAAGAAAACAAAAAGCAAAACGAGTCAACAGCATCGAGGACAAGTGAACAAGTGAACAGTGGTACAAAGAGTTTTTTTAATAAAAAAAAAAAAGAAAGGAGAAAGGAGAAAATTAAACGAAGAAGAATTGGGCACGAATCCAGGGAAAACATCAGCAACAGAACGAGGCACAGCCAGCGGTACAACGAGGACAAAAAAAACCGGCAAAGAAGAAGCAGAGCAGAAATGGAAGGAGGTGAGTGCCAGAATCCGGGGGTGGGCGTGCAATGGGTGTATCAGCGCTCCAAAGAGGAGCTGATAACCATTACCCAAGAGTTCAGGTTAGAAACCCACCAAAAGTCTAAACCGGATCTGCGTAGAGCTCAGCTACACGAGCCAATCCCTACGCCGTCGTGGAAGTTGAGCGTTCTAACGATAGGCAGCATGGGCGAGGACCGAAAGTGCGGGGCACGGGAGGATTTGAGAGTCGACGGCGAGGTCAAAGAGCCGCCTCCGACTCTCAAGGTCAGCCAATATATTCCTGTGCACCAACTACAGGAAGTGGGGCATGAGGTATGACGGCCAGTCGGACCCACTCGGATTTTTAGAAATCTTGGAAGAGCGAGCCATCACATACGGCATCGACCTCGACCGTATGTCCAGGGCAGTGAGCGAGGTGCTCGTGGACAAAGACGCCAGGTGGTTCCTTACAAGTGGGTTTAGGGACGTGACCTGGGCAGAGATTAAAAGCGGATTTCTGGAGTTCTTCCTGCCACCGCAATATTTGAGTGCCTCGAAGATCAGATCAGATCGCGTCGGCAGCGGGAAGAGAGAGCTTCAAAGACTATCTCGTAGAGGTTAGGCTGCTAATGCGTCACGCAGCCTATACTTCGGCACAGGAGCTGTACCGAATATACGAGAATGCCGCCCCTGATTACAGACTGTACGTAAGACGTCATGACTTTACGTCTCTCGCACAATTAACTCAGATGGCGGCGGAGTATGAAAATGTGCGGGACCAGGGAAAGGAACTAGAGAAGAGAGCCACGGCTGAGCGAGCCAGACCTGCCTGGGCGAAACCAGCGGATAGTCGGCCCAACAACCCGTTCCGCTCACAGCCGGCGGAATATCGTCCGGCAGAGGTGCGACCAAACGTTCCGGCGGAGCCAAATGAGAATCCAGCGGAGGTGGTCCATCGAATAATGAGCCAGGAGTCTGGGTTTTGTCGCCGTTGTGGGAAGACGGGGAGGAGCACACAAGAGTGCTGCTACCGTGCGAGCGCGGAAAACGGACAAAAAACGGCGTCCTCCGCAGGAGCGGAGAGGAGTGGTCGTTAGTGGTCAAAGAGGGCAGAATCGTCGTGAGGGTGGAGATTGCATTTTTCGATGTTTGAGTTACTGGTCAGCTCTTCTATCGATGACTTAAATATAATTTTTACGCCCCTTTTGGGACTTGTCATGCGTGGGGGCGTGGTAAATCGGGAAAAACTATGTTTTTCCGATTCTCAGTGAGAAAATCAAAATTTTATGACGATAATACTGCTGATCTCCTCTATTCATTTCCCAAAAATTTTATATGTACAACCGCTTGGGGGAGTGGCAAATCGGAAAAATCTATACCTTGCAATGGGCGTGAACAGTGTGGGCGTGAATCAGTATTTTGCAACGTTCTTACTTGTTTTTTTTTAAAGATATAATTATAACTGGAAATCAAATGCTTTGATATCTCTGTCAAGCCATTCAACTTTTAACTTGATAAATTTTTATTTCTATAAACGTAAAAATAGAATTTCTTTGCGCCCCAAATATATATTAAATTAGTTTATCATTATTAAAATGCCGCCCAAAGGAAAGAAATCAAAAAAGACTAAGCAAGGGGAAAAGAAGTCTGAATTAATATTTGATGAAGGAACCGATGAGACTGATGTTCTAGAACTTAATTTATATACAGACATAAATGATAATTTTTTTAATGAGGCTAGTCGCGTGAGTATTAAATTTCAATATATTTAATGATATTATTTAATATAAATATATTTCATTAACTTAAGATTGTACAATTTTTAATGGAAGCCGAGCGGTTTTTTGAAGCTTCCCGTATTAAGCGGTATGCTGATATAATATTTAATTTGCACCGCCGCTATGTGGAGGAAGTAAATGACAATGAAGTGTTGCGGCCTCAAATCAAATCTACCGAAGAGAAGTTGCGTCTAGCACTTGATTTAACAGCAACATCTGAAGAGGCTTTGCAAAAGCTAAAGGATACATTAGGCGACGCTTGGAAAGAATCGGACGCATCGGCTCTGCGAGAGCAACTAGTGCAAGAAAAACTTCAAGAAGTTTTAATTAAATGTGAGGGTATAGGGGATCGCGATGCAGGGAAAACAGATGATGCTGCAGAGTAAGTTAATCAAAAATTAAAAAATAAATAAAAATACCATTTTAAAATTCTTAAAAAATTAAAAAAAACATGGAATACTTATAACTATGTCAACTGAGTTATTGATAAAATCATTAATTACTAGAGATTTTATATATGATAAGTAGTGGTCAATTTCAAAACATCCATATGTTTTTATGTCAAAATATTTTTCTTAAACAAACTCGTAGACATTCGGTAGAATCGGTGAAATGAACTTGAACCATGTTTTGGTCGTGTCTCTCTGTAATAAAACAAATTTCTGTAAAACTTATGATGCTCTGGACTTTTAAAAATTCTGCAATCATTAAATTGATCCCTGTAAACTGTAAGTATTGCGAACAAATTGTTGACTAAAGCAACCGTTAACTGTGTATATTACTCTGTGAACCTAAGCGTAAAAAGAGCGAAGTTAAAAACGAAACTATCTTAAAATAAATTTAATTTTACATTTTCTAAAATAATTAAATCAACCAAACTCAAGATCATGAGATATCTGACAACACATCGAGCTATTTAGAACCATATAAATGCTGCTGACTGCACGCGCCCAAAAACTGTGCAGTCCTCATAAATTAATTGAATACGGAGACTCCAGACAAAATTATTTCGCTAAAAGGTATCATAATAATATAATTTAATAATATGAACTTGAAAGCTTATGCCAAATCAATCCGTTCCATTGAAAATAAAATATCCATAATTTTTAAACAATTATGTTAGGTTAAAAGACCGAATATTCCAAGAAGTGTGTGAAGCGGTAATAAACTTTGCACATTCCATTTAACACATTACATTTTAAATAGTTCAACCATCATATCATGGTATAGAAAAAAAAATTAATTGGTTTAATATTGCAAGATATGTTTTTTTCCACGTCGCCAATATGCGTACATATGTATAGGGGAAAATCCTAATTGATCAAGCTTTTGAAGTAATATATCGTGGTGTACTGAGTCAAATGCTTTACTGAAACCAGTAAATATAACATCAGTTTGCATTTTATTTAAAAAACTGTCATTGACTAGGGAAGTAAATTCTAATAGATAGTGGAAGTAGATCGATTTCGAACAAAACCATGCTGCGATGGTGAAATTATCGATTTACAAAAATGTTGTAAGGTAGATGTTATTATTTTTTCAAATAATTTTGGAATAGCAGATAGTTTTGCAAAACCTCTATAATTAGAAATGTCAGACCTCCCACCTTTTTTAAATAGAGGGATGATGAAAGACTCTTTCCAAATAGACGGAAAAACAGAGGTTTCCAGCGACAAATTAAGTAGTTTTAGTAATGGTGTCTGAAGCACATTTTTTAATTACACAACTGGGAATATTATCAGCTCCAGGAGAAAAAGATGATTTCAATGACCGAATGGCTGAAATCAGAGAAGCTGGGGAAACTTTAGAAGCATTAATGATATTAGTTGTAGAAATTAAGTAAGGGTATTGTGAGGAACAATATAGACGGGCACGTAGTGTATGTATAAGTGCATGTATTTGCTGTGCACTTATGCATATATGCGTGCCTGCATGTATTGTTCCACACAGCGACGCGAGTACGATAGTAGCGACCCTCGCTACTGGAAAGGGCGCAGAGAGCGACGTAGTCTGTCTCTGTCGCTCGTATGTGTTCAGCGCATTGCTCGCGTCGCTCTCACGGCGATCATCGGCGACCGTTGGCCGAAGTACCGCTTGTGGCTGCGAGGAAGTAGTGTACACTTTCACTCGTATGCCAATAACGGTGCTTTGGCCAATGAGAGGCTGCCACGCAGATTTCGGCGATTTGGCATCGCGCTAAATCACGTGATACTGCCGTTTTCGCGGACACGAGCGGCAGACAGGCCCCGCTCCAGAGCCGAGCCGGCGCCGTCATAGCGCGAAGCAGGGCCTGCGTCGCTGCTATAAAAAGGCGCCCGCAACTCGGCACCGGGACAGTCAAGTAAAAGTAAAAGTGAAAGTATTGAGTGCCGACGAAACAAGAACGCGAGTGCAAAAGTGACCAGCAAGGACTTCGAGAGGAAGGACATCGCTGCCAAGGACTTCGAGAGGAAGGACATCGCTGCCAAGGACTTCGCTGGAAGGATATCTACGAGGGATATCCTGGACGCCTATTGAGGACATAGGCTTGAGACGCGGACACCGGAAGGACATCAGCTGCCACCAACCAGGACATTGGTGCAGCACGGCCAAATCTACAGCATTAGTGGCGGATCCTGGAGCAGGAGCAAAGGTAACGTTTGCGTAGCTGTGCGTAAGAGTGGTGACGGTAGCTTGAGAAGATCTCAAGGTGTGCTTGTGAGCGTATCCAGCCGTAGGAGTCACTGCAATAGCCGAGCGAACCGCCGGAGTGTTCAGTGTGGATCCTGGCGTCACCTGGAGTGCTCAAGCGTATCCTTGGAGAACTAAGAGTGCCGTACCATTTGCCAGAGTGCGTTAAACGTCTACCTGCGAGCCTGTAAGAAGGTGTGCTTTACTAAGCGCTAGATTTGATAAATAAATATCAACTATATAAACTTGTAAATTGAGAAAATATACCCAACGCAAACATAAACACACTGCATTGTAATTTATCGCAAGGCGCTACATATAAATTTGTTGGCACGAACGCACAGTCGGCTGAGTCCGGCCCGGCTTAAACTCGGGATAAACCGAGGTTCGTTACAACTGGCGCCCAACGTGGGGCCCTGCGATAATATAGTCAGAAGGATGATGTGCTGCGCTACGGGATCGAGTTCGGCATAAGTTTGACTGGCACTCTGGACGCAATGCGGAGGCAGTTCGGCGAGTGGGTCACAATGAATGAGGGAAGGATTCCTTATTCAATCAGGATCGCAGAGATTGCGAAGCTACATGGACGCCATTCGCCGCTGAGAGACGAGGCACTGACCGCCGTCGAGGAAAACGAGCGGGTTGAGCAAGATGAAATCGTGAACGTGGCACGATTGTCTCTGCCATCCACCAGTGCCGCCGCCGCCCGCCAGCAAGAGATGCAACGAGGATCGTGGAGAGCCACATCCACCCCGCCAGAAATAAGGCCACGAGGGCCGAGCTGCACAGCGCTGGAGTACCCAAAGATCGCCAAGCAGGTGCGAGAATGGGGCTTCCGCTTCGATGGCACAACGAAGCCGCTGGAGTTTTTGGAGCAAGTGGAGTGGTCGGCCGACGCATATGGTCTGGATCTGGACCTGATCCCGAGAGCGATGCCAGAGCTGCTCAAAGGCATGGCCTTGAAGTGGTACGTGGCCAACAACAGGCACTGGACAGCGTGGGAAACGTTCGTCAGAAGCTTCCAGGAGTTCTTTCTGCCCAGGGACTATATGGAAGAGTTGAAGGACGAAGTTGCTCGACGGAGACAGATGATGGGCGAGCACTTCAAGGTTTACATGGTGGATATGCAAACCTTGATGCGGCCACTACGCTATGCGGCAGATCGCGAGCTAAAAACTATTTACAACAATAGTTTGCCCGATCTGCGCGCATATGCTCGCCCATATCAGTTCTGTAATCTGACGGAGCTGATGCTGCTGGCGAACGAGTTCGAGGACCTGGAAAGGGATCGGAAAAAGTTGCGGCAGCAACAGCGAGGTAATAAGACGCGGCTGATGGTCATGGACGACGCTGGGAGCCCGGACGATGAGGAATACCACCGAAGCATGGCCGTTGAGGGGACGAGACCTCGACCCGCGCCCAGGACATGCACAGCAGGGCCAAGGACACATGTCCAGAACCCCGCCAGGGCATGCCGGGTATGTGGCCAAGAGGGCCACTACGCCGTTGAGTGCCGCAACGAGCGCCTGGACTTTTGCTGGCAGTGCGGGCGCATCGGCGTGCGAACAGCGACTTGCTGCCAGTCGGAAAACGCCCAGCGGCACCCGCCATCCAGGGGCGAACGGGAGCAGCGTCACGGAGGCCCCCAGACATTAGTGGGTAGTCTTGTGGATGAAGGCACCCAGCTGTCGGCGATGGTGGTCATTGGAGCTGATCAGCATAAGGCCACCATCGATACTGGAGCCACCAGCAGCTTTGTGAGCGAAAAGCTGGCCGACAGGCTCCGAGGAGTGGGCGTGAGAGGCGCCACACAAAGACGCGTAAGTCTGGCAGACGGCAGTTGCAGTCATGTGGACTCGCAACTGGAGACGAGGATCACGCTGGGGAGTCAGCAGATCCTCATTCCATTGCTGGTGCTGCCAGGCATGTTCGACGATCTGGTGCTGGGCTGGGATTTCTTGGCCAGCATGGGCATCGCGCTGGAGTGCGGCGGCTTGAAGCTGAGAATCAAGCCGAGAAATCCGCAGCTAAGCGGGCAGCTGGAGGAGAAGCTGTCAGTGGCGGTCGGCAGGATGAATATGAGTCCACAGACGCCGATGGAGACGAGCTCGGAGCGTCAGCAGCCACTCCATGAGGATAAGGAGGCTGAGGCGTTTCGGAGGCAGAAACGTGCGCTATCACGGCAGTCGCTGGGCGAAGAGGCGTGCCGCTTGGTGACGAGCAAAGGCAAACCAGCTGGGACAGGATGTCGCTGAAGGAGTTCTGAAGGAGAACCACGACACAGCCAACGCTGGCCACCTTGGGAGCCGACAAACAATTGCTTGGGTGGCAACGAGGCACTACTGGCCGGGTATGTACCGCGACGTGCGGGCATATGTACGGCGGTGCGAGCTGTGTCAGCGCTGCAATAACAGCCAACTCCAAGAAGCAGGACAGGAGAGAGCAACCAAAGCTGCTCAGGATCATACGCGGCACTACAATCTACGGCGGCGGCAGTGGAAGCCGGCCGTAGGGGACAAGGTGTGGGCAAAGGAACGCCACTTGTCCAATGCCGCGGATGGAGTTGCAGCGAAACTGGCCCCACGATATGGAGGACCATATACGGTGGTCAGTTTTATCTCCCCGGTTATCTGCCGGATAACTTCAGAGGCAGATAAACGGAGCAGGACGGCTCATGTGGCGGACCTCAAGCCATATCGAGCAGAAGCGGGTAAGTTGCCAGCCAGTTTATAAAAAAAAAAGGGGAGTGAATACACATAGCTATGTGTATTAGCCAAAAACCTATATATGCATGTAGGGGAAAAAAAACCTATATATGTATGTAGGGGGAAAAGTTTTTTAAAACATAAACAAAAATGAATATCGGCCGCACAAATCAAATCCACGGCAAAAACAGCAAAAATGTTGTGAGCGGAACAACAAAGTTGTTTGTATGTGCGCGCGCGCACAAATGTTGTGAACACAACAACAAAGTTGTTTGAATTTGCGCGCGCACACACACGTAACGGGGCGCATGCGCAGCAGCAAAATAATCGTCAGCTACGAAACGGCACAACAACAACAGGCACGGCCGAAACCGTTTGAGTGGCGCGCGCTCTCCGCAAGAACAACAACAACATCACGCACCCGAGCCGAAAGAGCGCGCAGAACGAAAACAGCGACAGCATGAAAGGCGCACAGTGGTCAGCGCATGCGCAAAAACGGGGTGAAAAACCACGACGAGCGTGGTAGGCAACAACAACGCAGAGCGAACAAAGTTCAACAGCCGCGGCGAAAGGCTACTGAACTTTGTCGGCTACGCACGATCGCTAGCGCACGAGATGACACGAAGGTGTCGATGCTAGCGACATGCAAAACGGCCAACAACAAAATAGGGCACGCAGTGTATGTATGAGTGCATGTAGTTGCTGTGCACTCATACATATATGCGAAGGGAAATAGAGAGAGTGTGAGAAATGCATTAGAGATGCAACAACAATGCCTCGTGTTCAGCCATAAGGCCAGAGTGTTGGAAGAGCGTGACCTGTAGAGAGTGAGAGAACTAGCTGGTGCAGGATCCGTTAATTTCCGACACTCCGCTGGCGGCAGCGCTGCAGCAGAGGGTATAAAAGGGCATGCATGCTTATGAGCAGGGCTTTTGTGAAAGTTCAACTCTATAGACTTCTGCTACGTAGCTGGATTTCTCGGCCGTCCGGACTTGGGCGTCGGAAGGGTTTGCCCGGCCGATCTTCGCGCACTGGACAGCGACTCCGCTGGAGCTGTGCGCGAATGAGGAGTGAGCCGGATTTCCCAACCGGCGTCAAGTGTCGGCGCGCCGGAACCAGCCTCGAACGTCGTCTATAGTAGAAGAATTCTCCAACAAAGCCCAGTTACAGTCACTGGCAGCGGCCAGAGGAGCATCGGCGACCAGAGGAGTAGCGGTGACCAGCAGCAGCAGCCAAGAAGTTGAGGAGCAGCCACCACAGCAGCCGCAGGCGCCGCCACAGTCTTAAAATAATTTGTTCATCGCTGCGTACTTACTGCGACGATGGTACAGGTACAGGGAGGTCAGCCGCGGCAGATGCGAGCCACATGACTGGCGAAATCCAGCGGTCCGGCAAAGGTGTCGGGAGGGCGGACCGGCCGATCCTCGCGCATTGGCCAGCGACTTCGCTGGAGCTGTGCGCGAATGAGGAGTGAGCCGAGAACCCCACCGATATCCGATGTCTGGACCCGGGTCAGTTGTGAACGGCATCTGCAACGGAAGATCGTTTCGTTGCCACCATCCCAGCAGCAAGGAACAGCAGCGACATCGGGACAGCAGCAGCCACGCAGCCGCATTGTAACCACGGAGGCTGGCAAAGCAGTGGAAAACGGGTGTTTTATGCAACAGCGGGCGTGGCCAGAGGAAGGAAAGCAACCCGGTCCGGGAGATGGACAACATGGAGAGGATCGCGCTACATGGATGTGGAAGAAAATTGGTAAATTTCGGAGAAAATTTACTAACACGTTTCAGCCACTTACCTGCAGCGCACAGAGTTGCTGGAGCGATCAGCTGTAAGCAGAGTTGCGTAGCAGCGGCGCTGTTAACAACAGAGTGCTTGCAGCTGGAGGAGCGCGGCGAACTGCTTGCTGAAGAGAAGCAAGCAGTGCAAACAAAAGGGAGCGCCAGAAGTGAGTCCCGGACGGATGTTAACACGAAGGCTTCGTGTTTCCCGAAGGAAGAGGGGAGTGTGAGGAACAATATAGACGGGCACGTAGTGTATGTATAAGTGCATGTATTTGCTGTGCACTTATGCATATATGCGTGCCTGCATGTATTCCACACAGCGACGCGAGTACGATAGTAGCGACCCTCGCTACTGGAAAGGGCGCAGAGAGCGACGTAGTCTGTCTCTGTCGCTCGTATGTGTTCAGCGCATTGCTCGCGTCGCTCTCACGGCGATCATCGGCGACCGTTGGCCGAAGTACCGCTTGTGGCTGCGAGAAAGTAGTGTACACTTTCACTCGTATGCCAATAACGGTGCTTTGGCCAATGAGAGGCTGCCACGCAGATTTCGGCGATTTGGCATCGCGCTAAATCACGTGATACTGCCGTTTTCGCGGACACGAGCGGCAGACAGGCCCCGCTCCAGAGCCGAGCCGGCGCCGTCATAGCGCGAAGCAGGGCCTGCGTCGCTGCTATAAAAAGGCGCCCGCAACTCGGCACCGGGACAGTCAAGTAAAAGTAAAAGTGAAAGTATTGAGTGCCGACGAAACAAGAACGCGAGTGGAAAAGTGACCAGCAAGGACTTCGAGAGGAAGGACATCGCTGCCAAGGACTTCGAGAGGAAGGACATCGCTGGAAGGATATCTACGAGGGATATCCTGGACGCCTATTGAGGACATAGGCTTGAGACGCGGACACCGGAAGGACATCAGCTGCCACCAACCAGGACATTGGTGCAGCACGGCCAAATCTACAGCATTAGTGGCGGATCCTGGAGCAGGAGCAAAGGTAACGTTTGCGTAGCTGTGCGTAAGAGTGGTGACGGTAGCTTGAGAAGATCTCAAGGTGTGCTTGTGAGCGTATCCAGCCGTAGGAGTCACTGCAATAGCCGAGCGAACCGCCGGAGTGTTCAGTGTGGATCCTGGCGTCACCTGGAGTGCTCAAGCGTATCCTTGGAGAACCAAGAGTGCCGTACCATTTGCCAGAGTGCGTTAAACGTCTACCTGCGAGCCTGTGAGAAGGTGTGCTTTACTAAGCGCTAGATTTGATAAACAAATATCAACTATATAAACTTGTAAATTGAGAAAATATACCCAACGCAAACATAAACACACTGCATTGTAATTTATCGCAAGGCGCTACATATAAATTTGTTGGCACGAACGCACAGTCGGCTGAGTCCGGCCAGGCTTAAACTCGGGATAAACCGAGGTTCGTTACAGTATGAAGTGGTATAGGGATCTATGGTGACGGTAGCTTGAGAAGATCTCAAGGTGTGCTTGTGAGCGTATCCAGCCGTAGGTGTCACTGCAATAGCCGAGCGAACCGCCGCAGTGTTCAGTGTGGATCCTGGCGTCACCTGGAGTGCTCAAGCGTATCCTTGGAGAACCAAGAGTGCCGTACCATTTGCCAGAGTGCGTTAAACGTCTACCTGCGAGCCTGTGAGAAGGTGTGCTTTACTAAGCGCAAGATTTGATAAACAAATATCAACTATATAAACTTGTAAATTGAGAAAATATACCCAACGCAAACATAAACACACTGCATTGTAATTTATCGCAAGGCGCTACATATAAATTTGTTGGCACGAACGCACAGTCGGCTGAGTCCGGCCAGGCTTAAACTCGGGATAAACCGAGGTTCGTTACAGTATGAAGTGGTATAGGGATCTAACCAGGAGTAAGTGGATTGGAAAAAATCTGCAAAAAGATTAGAGGAATCATGATCATTACAAGTTTTGTCCAATCCAAGGAAAAATGAGGAAGGTAAACTAGAAGACTTACGCTTCATGTTCAACTGGAGGAGTACTTATGGATAATTGTACCTCCAAAGTGGGATGATGTATATCCTCAGGTATACAAAAAGGTGATGATCTAGAGACAGTAATGCTAGAGTCATCATTAATAAAAACTAGATCAAGTGAACGATTCAGATGATTAGAAATAGAGTTCATCTGAAACATAGAAAGCGAGAATAATTCATTGAAAAGGTATTGATCTAATGTAGGAATAAGAAAACTAGAGTTGGGACTGGAGGACCAAGAAGTGTTAGGTATATTAAAGTCACCCAACACAAGAAACATATCGTTATCATTAACATGTCCATAAATTTCTTTAATGCAAGTTATATGTTGAGCATAAACTTGAACATCAGAAGAGGGAGGGATATATGAACAAGTAATAAATAGGGAACACGATGGAAGAGTTATTTTAACTCCAATAATCTCAGCATCATGAGATAACGAAAAAATAAAAGATTCTGAGAGGATATTGGATTTAACACCAATCAAGACACCACCACCTCTACGTAGCAGTCGATCGTGTCTATAAATGGTGAAATCATTAGAGAGAATCTCACTATTATAAACATTCGGACTTAGCCACGTTTCAGTGAGAGCAATAATTTCAGAATTTATACAAAAACTACTCAAACATAGTCTTCTGAGCTTAGAATTTAGGCCGCGAACGTTTTGATATATCAAAGACAGTTGCGGAGAAGATTGAGAAAAATGTAGTTTTTTGATCCAATATTAGAAGAAGATTGAACCGAAGTAGGATTTAACGATATTTCGATTCTTGTGTTTGAATTCATGCACAACTACATTAGGTGGCCAAAATTTGGAGTCACATATAGTTGTGAAAAATTCAGCGGGCACATTGATTTTGAATGAAGCAATTTCACGAGGAGTCGCGAAATTAAACTTCGAAATAAAAACATTGGCTGCAGATTTACTAGAAATAAAAGCAGATATAGCTTTATATATATGGGTTACCAACTGAGAAGGAGTCATAATTTCAGAATCCGGAGTATCAAAATTGTACTGATTTAGTAAATTTTCACCAGCTTCTAGGTCACTAGTTAACTGTTTAGATATACTACTCAGTTTTAAAAATTGAACTCGCACTGAATTATACATCTTGGAAAAATTTAATTGTTTTTCCAAGCAAATTTTGTCATAGTCCCGTCCGGTGAGACCAGCACATTTTGTGTGCATCATATTCTCACATAACCAGCGACTAACAAATTGCAATTGTGCAGAAACAGCTACTTGCCGAATATTGCATGACTTTTTGCAGCATGTCATATTGGCAATTGGGGTTAAGTAACCGAAACGTAAAAACTGATCAAAAGGAAATAATAGAACAAAACAAAGAGAGGATTAGTGAGTTGTGAGAGCGGGTCCAACAACAAACAACTGATAAAGAGCGGGTGAGCAGCAAGCAGTGAGAGAGTTTCTTGCACAAGACGAATTTGATTTAGTGAGAAACACAAACAAATATGCACAAGTGTAAAAAGAAACCTAAACAAAAGAGGAGAGCGCCAAAGAAGTAAATGCAAATGTAACAAAACAAATTACCGACGCTGACAAAACTTTCAAAATAGAAACACTTTTAAAATAGCTCAAAGCACCGTGGATTATTTCTTGCACAGTAAAAAACAACACCTAATGGCTGAATTAAACAAATTACAAAAAAGTGTAATTTTAAAGGCAAGAAATATTCAAAAGTGAATAAAAATTAAGGAGCACAAACAAAGCATGTCAAACACTTTCAACTGAGAACTCTCTCTTAGATATACTCTAAATTGACATAAGTGTAACATTGCTAAGAATCCAAAATTGTGGATATTCCAGGGTATTTTCGAGAAATATGTTTGAATTATGTTTGGGTCGTTAGTAGAGGACGTCAACAGTAACTCAATTATAGCATTTTTAAGCTTTTAAATCTAAAACTTTAGGAGAAATAAGCAGTTTTTGGTAATGGAATTTGGCATTAACATACTTCCCCCTTTTAATGCATTATAAAAAAAAGTGCATTTTATTTCCTATGGAGAAGGGTGTTAAACCGACCCTTGCACTTGAAACATTGTGCGTACTGGTATATTCTTGCGTGACCTTAGTGATTTTAAGCAAAGTAGTTCAAGCAAAGCTTATTTAGTTTGATATAGGCCCTTCGTTCCTGGATTTACAGTTGTAGAAAACAAGGAAGAGGCAGTAAAATGCTGCCAGGCTGGAATTTCAGACTTTTTGGTCAATGAATGTTCCCAGCTAGATCAACTTTGTTCCGCCAGTTTTGAAGTATAAAGCAACACAAGGATACAATTCAAATTCTCCGTGGAGATTCGAGGATGGTGGCATGCAATTCTCTCGGAGCCGACCCTGATTCAGTGGTAAGGGGAGAAAGGTGACAGCGTCCAGAGACGACGGATGCAGGACTGGGCGATGCACCCAATGACGATATGTACACTGTACACTGTTCATTAACTGTTCATAAAAGCAGTGATCGAACTTTACTTTCATGGCTTCAGCGAAGTGGAACAAACTTCGTTCTCATGCTCTGTCTTGTCCATAAGACTGACGCAACCGCGTATGATCTTTAAAGCTTGGAACTAGGCTGCCTCGGAATAGTCGGTACGAGAAAATCCGCAGCTGAGGTGAAACCAGACAAACATGTTATACGACGGACTTTCGAGCTTTGGAGTAGATCTGATTACGTCGCAGAGCGGCGAAAGTTTGTCCCCTAACCAGCTGTTAGTTTTTGCCAAAACGCCCTCACCTACTTCGAAGACTCTGTTCTACCGTTTTTTGTTGCTTCTGGCATATCTGAGCTCCCTCTATCTTTTTTACGACGCCCTGGATGCATTCAGGCGAAGCTGTGCTTACAACATCCCTGGGCATCTTTTCAGTTACCGAGTAAATGGAGATGTTATACTCGATGGTTGCCTGCAAGATAAGTTATTTCTAAACTGGAGCAATTCCGTTGTAATTGTTCATAAGTAGTGACCGAATGGTGCAGGACTTGAGCGCATACTCTTTATCGAAATAAACTTGCTTGGCTCGAGGAAAGATATTCATCAAAGTTAGTAAAGTATTAGTATAGTATTGTTAGTATAGTATTGTCCTGGATGCGATGGGTTGTACCATTGCGAATTTAGACAGTTCGTCTACACAAGTGAGGAAGAACTTATTACCTGTGGAAAAGATGTCAACGTGTAACATGCGGCCACCTTCTCCGGGTCCTTGCGGATGAAATGCTCCGTCACCTTGTAGCCCAGGTAACTCCTTAAAGAAATCACAATTGTCGATGTTCATCTTTAAGTGGCCCGCTCGCAGCCGCCGGAACACCTCCTGCGGGTGTCCATATTTTCCTTGCGCTTCTTTCCGATGACGATGATATCATTCAAATAGGGAAATTCATGCGGCATCATTTCTGGGCCAATAACTTGGTCCAGCTCTTGTTAAAATGTTGAAGACGCCGAATGGAGCCCGAACGGCATCACCTTCCATTTTAACAGCCCCTTTTCTGGCACTGTGAACGCAGTCAGCCGCCGGCTGGATATCTCCATCGGTATCTGCCTATACCCATCCTTTAGATCTAGACTGGTGATGTACCGAACCTCTCACCAGCAATGGAATGAGGATCTGCTGATTTCCCAGCCTGATCCTTGTCTGCGAGTCCACCTGCCGTCTGCCAGTCTTACGCGTCTCCTTGTGGCGCGCATCACACCCACTCCTCGGAGCCTGTAAGCCAGTTTTTCGCTCACAAAACTGCTGGTGGCTTCAGTATCGATCGTAGCTCTTCGGCGGCCATTCTCCGGTGGTATACTTCATTATCCGGGCAATCAGCGTTTTCCATGGCTGCTAGCCGCGTTTCCACTGGGCCCACTGCTTCTTCTTCGTCCACCAGCAGCATCAGCTCTGTCAGGCTACTGAACTGGTAAGGGCGAACATATGCGCGCAGATCGGGCAAGATGTTGTAAACAATCTTCAGCTCTCCTTCTGGACACTGCTCACAAACGTCTCCCACGCTGTCCAGTGCCTGTTGTTGACCACATACCACTTTAAGGCCAACCCTTTAAGAAGCTCTGGCATCGCCCTTGGATCAGATCCACATCCAGGCCATAGGTATCGGCCGACCACTCCACTTGCTCCAAAAACTCCAAGAGCTTTGTTGTGCCATCAAAGCTGACGCCCCGTTCTCGCACCTGCTTGGCGACCTATGGTTACTTCGGCACTGTGCAGCTCGGCCCTCGTGTGTATGTTTCTGGCTGCGGGGTGGATGGTCCTCTCCATGATGCTCATTGCATCTCTTGCAGGCGAGCGGCGTCGGCACTGGTGGATGGCAGAGACAATCGTGCCACGCTCACAATCTTATCGCGGTCTTCCAGCTCGTCTTCAACGCTTCATCCTCAATTTCGGCGAATTTCTTTCCCTTATTCTTTATGACCCACACGCTGAACTGCCTCCGCATTGTGTCCATCGTACCTGTCAAACTTAGTTACAATTCACGTTTACAATATAATTCAGCGTCTGACTGAGGTACTCCTGCTACGCAAGGACTCGCCTCCTAAGTGGACACCTGTACACAGGATCGTAGGTAGACGTTCAGCACAATCCAGCTATACGAGTTATTCTGCTACTCTTGAGTAGCAGGTTCGCTCAGATACTACAGCGACTCCTACTACTGGATTCGCTCGTAAGCACACCTGAGACCTTCTCAAGATACAGCCAAACATTCTTTTAGCACGGTTACATTAACGTTAGCTTACTCCTGTCGCAGGATCTGCCACCACTAACTCTATGCTCAGCCGTGCTGCACTAATGTCCTTGTTTGTGGCAGCTGATGATCTTGTGTCCTTCATGGGTTGTCTATGTCCTCAATAAGCGTCAGGGATATTCCTTATAAATATCCTCTGACTTTCCCACGATGTTCTTTTCCACCTGAAGTTCTTGATATCGATGTCCTTCAATATATTAGTGTCCCACGATGTCCTTTTGGCTGACCACTTTTAAGCGTGTTGATACTCGGCACTTTTACGTTTACTATCACTTTTTCTTTTCACTGACTCGCCCGTCCGTCCGTCCGTATGAACGCAGCGATCTCGTAAACCACAAAAGCTAGATATCGGAACTTTTCAGAGAATACTCGTCTATAGCCTACGCAGTACGAGTTTTTTTTAGATTTTCGATAACTCATCCCGTTTCCTTATTATCGATAAAAATCGATAACTTTTCTTCGGTTAAGCATACGGTAAGAGCTAGAGACTCCAAATTCACTGTGTAGATCCGTGTAATGAATGCGGAGATTTTGTAATTTTTGGTTTTTAGATGCCACGCCCCCTTCGCCCCCAATTCATATTTCAAATACTAGAGACTTGTGCTTTGGCAAATACGCACATATGAATGACATAATTACGCTGTAAAAGTTTGATTAAGAAACTCCATCCACAAAACAAGTAAGAACGTTGCAGTCGGGCGCTACCGACTGCGGAATACTCATTCACACCCGCACAGATCACGCCCATTGCCACGCCCACAATTGGTTTGTACATATATAATTTTTTGAATATCAATAGAGGAGGTCTGCAGTAATATCTGTATATAATTCTGATTTTCTCACTGAGAATCGGAAAAACGTATAGTTTTTACCGATTTGCCACGCCCCCAGTGGGCGTAGACATATAATTTTTGGCCAGTTCTTAGAAGTAGTGAAGGGTAACGTGACTGTGAAATTTGGATGCTTACATTCAAAAAATGCGAAAATTACAGGGTATTATTTAGCCGGGCATGCCCCATAAGGGGCATAAAAATTATTTTTGGGTTATCGATAGAGGAGCTCACTAGTAACTCAACCATCCAAAGCTTCTAGCTTTCTAGCTCTAAAACTATAGGAGCTATAAACTTTTGCGGTTTGCCACGCCCCCTATGGGCGTAGATATATCCGCTATACCTTTTTCATCTTGGGTTGTCAAGCCGAGTATACATACCAAGTTTCAACTCTCTAGCATTCATTGTTCTCAAAATATTACAGAATTTGAAAAATCACTATATAGTCAGATCCGATTTGCCACGCCCCTAGTAGCCGTGAACATATAGATTTTTGGTCGATCTTCATAGGATCGTATCAGTAACCTACGTGCCAAATTTGGGCGTTTTAGCTTTAAAACTGTAGAAGATACAGTTTTACCCGATTTGCCACGCCCCCAATGGGCGTAGATATATCCGCCATAGCTTTTTCATCTTGAGTTGTTAACACAAGTTTACATTCCAAACTGCAACTCTCTAGAACTTCTAGAAGTAGTGTTTCTGAGATATCGGAAAACGCATTTTCCGATTTGCCACGCCCCTAGTGGGCGTATCGGGAAAATCTTGACACTTTATAATTCGAGGGTATACACGAGTATATATTCCAAATTTCAACTCTCTAGCTTTAAAACTGTGCAAATGGTTTGCGTTCATACGGACAGACGGACAGACGGACGGACGGACAGACGGACAGACGGAGGGACAGCGTGACGGACATTGCACAAAACCAATATACTCATTTCACTTTGTGAATGAGTATAAAAATACAATTATGCTCATGACGATATAAGGAAATTGCCAGAAGGGTATGTACCAGTTGAGTTAGAAAGTAGTGATGAGGATTTGAATAATATTGAAAATGAAACTTTTGAAAGAGACAGTATTGGAATGATTGAGAATGAAACTGTTGAAGGGGCTGATAAGAAAAGTTGAAAGAATTGGTAATAATGCAAGCACAAGTGCAAAACAAATGTTTTGATCATGGCGTGTGGCGCATAAGATGATGTAATGTAAAACCAGTTGAGTTTATGATAATGAAAAGGATAGTGAAGAAAGTTTAATTAAGCTAAAGATTAATTTTATAGCAGTTTAAGAACAAAACTATAATGTAACGAACCTCGGTTTATCCCGAGTTTAAGCCGGGCCGGACTCAGCCGACTGTGTGTTCGTGCCAACAAATTTATATGTGGCGCCTTGCGATAGATTACAATGTTTATGTTTGCGTGTGTTTATGTTTGCGTTGGGTATATTTTCTCAATTTACAAGTTTGTCTATTTGATATTTATTTATCACAACTAGCGCTTAGTAAGCACACCTTTGCACAGGCTCGCAGGCAAACGTTTAACGCACTCTGGCAAATGGTACGGCACTCTTGGTTCTCCAAGGATACGCTTGAGCACTCCAGGTGACGCCAGGATTCACACTGAACACTCCGGCGGTTCGCTCGGCTATTGCAGTGACTCCTACGGCTGGATACGCTCACAAGCACTCCTTGAGATCTTCTCAAGCTACCGTCACCACTCTTACGCACAGCTACGCAAACGTTACCTTTGGCTCCTGCTCCAGGATCCGCCACTAATGCTGTAGATTTTGGCCGTGCTGCACCAATGTCCTGGTTGGTGGCAGCTGATGTCCTTCTGGTGTCCGCGTCTCAAGTCTATGTCCTCAATAGGCGTCCAGGATATCCCTCGTAGATATCCTTCCAGCGATGTCCTTCCTCTCGAAGTCCTTGGCAGTGATGTCCTTCCTCTCGAAGTCCTTGGCAGCGATGTCCTTCCTCTCGAAGTCCTTGCTGGTCACTTTTCCACTCGCGTTCTTGTTACGTCGGCACTCAATACTTTCACTTTCACTTTTACTTGACTGTCCCGGTGCCGAGTTGCGGGCGCCTTTTTATAGCAGCGACGCAGGCCCTGCTTCGCGCTATGACGGCGCCGGCTCGGCTCTGGAGCGGGGCCTGTCTGCCGCTCGTGTCCGCGAAAACGGCAGTATCACGTGATTTAGCGCGATGCCAAATCGCCGAAATCTGCGTGGCAGCCTCTCATTGGCCAAAGCACCGTTATTGGCATACGAGTGAAAGTGTACACTACTTTCTCGCAGCCACAAGCGGTACTTCGGCCAACGGTCGCCGATGATCGCCGTGAGAGCGACGCGAGCAATGCGCTGAACACATACGAGCGACAGAGACAGACTACGTCGCTCTCTGCGCCCTTTCCAGTAGCGAGGGTCGCTACTATCGTACTCGCGTCGCTGTGTGGAACAATACATGCAGGCACGCATATATGCATAAGTGCACAGCAAATACATGCACTTATACATACACTACGTGCCCGTCTATATTGTTCCTCACAATAAGTTGACGATAAAATTTTGTATGAAACCCTGAAACAAAAATAGTTGTAATCAAAAAGGAAAATGTTAATTTTAAATAACTTTCGAAAATTTATAGATAAAACAAGTAAGAACGTTGCAGTCGGGCGCTACCGACTGCGGGATACTCATTCACACCCCCACAGATCACGCCCATTGCCACGCCCACAATTGGTTTGTACATATATAATTATTTGAAAATCAAGAGAGGAGATCAGCAGTTATATCTGTATATAATTCTGATTTTCTCACTGAGAATCGGAAAAACGTATAGTTTTTACCGATTTGCCACGCCCCCAGTAGGCGTAGACATATAATTTTTGGCCAGTTCTTAGAAGTAGTGAACGGTAACGTAAGTGTGAAATTTGGATGCTTACACTCAAAAAACGCGAAAATTACAGGGTATTTTTTAGCCGGGCATACCCCATAAGGGGCGTAAAAATTATTTTTGGCGCATCGATAGAGGAGCTCACCAGTAACTTACCATCCAATTTTTAAGCTTCTAGCTCTAAAACTGTAGGAGCTACAAACTTTTGCGGTTTGCCAAGCCCCCTTTGGGCGTAGATATATCCGCCATATCTTTTTCAACTTGGGTTGTCAACCCTAGTATATATACCAAGTTTCAAGTCTCTAGCATCAATAGTGCTCAAAATATTACAGAATTTGAAAAATCACTATATAGTCAGATCCGATTTGCCACGCCCCTAGTAGGCGTGGATATACAGATTTTTGATCGATCTTCATAGGATCGTATTAGTAACCTACGTGCCAAATTTGGGCGTTCTAGCTTTAAAACTGTAGAAGATACAGTTTTACCCGATTTTCCACGCCCCCAATGGGCGTAGATATATCCGCCATAGCTTTTTGATCTTGGGTTGTCAACACGAATATATATTCCAAATTGCAACTCTCTAGCACTTCCAGAAGTAGTGTTTCTGAGATATGGGCAAATGCATTTTCCGATTTGCCACGCCCCTAGAGGGCGTATCGGGAAAATCTTGACACTTTATAATTCGAGGGTATACACGAGTATATATTCCAAATTTCAACTCTCTAGCTTCAAAACTGTGCAAATGGTTTGCGTTCATACGGACAGACGGACGGACAGCGTGACGGACATTGCACAAAACCAATATACTCATTTCACTTTGTGAATGATTATAATGAATTATGCAGTAAGGCATTTTTGTAAAACTACACGAGGCCGTGTCGGCGCGTACTATGCTTGTATGTGTGTGGTTGTAGTTTTCGGTATTTCACAAAATATAATTTCATCATATTGCGTCGGCTTTTAGTTATGCGTATTGGTGAGTCTTTCGATATTTTGCAATAATTATCATCATCAGCATCAGCATAAGCCTTTTTAAGGGCTGTGATTGGTTGATTAAGTTGTCGGTTCTAGGAACTCCCGTTTTAGCGAGGCGACAGCGTTTGACGCTGTTGCTGAGTGTGATTCGGGGGTAGGCTCGAGAGAAATAAGAGACACGAGAGTTAGTTGTGTCTGAGTTCTGAGAGCGACCGATACTCATTGCTCTAAATAATGGAACATAATATTAATGCTGCAACATCAGAAGTGGGATCTGGCTAGCTACCTAATATAACAAATGATCCATGGCGAGTGCCGGAAAAAATCAGGGAAATCAAAATGACCAAATTAATCAACAAAACTATGGGAAGTTTAATCAATGCACAGCCAAATATGAAAAGCAACAATTCAGAACAAAGTAGACAAAATCAAAACTATCAACAATCAGGTTCACAACAATCCAGACAGCATAGACCAGCAAATGCAGAACCAATGGAAATCGACAATTTAGAAGCCGACCAAAACAGGAACAATGACAATGACCAGTATCAGAATGACAACTACAACAGCAACGAAAACAATAATTCAAACGATCTGTACGATCATCAGCCAGAGGTTAATAATACTGTGTGAAGCAGCCTCGGAAGACCTACCTTAAACATAAATAGAGAAGTATTGAAGGGTAACGTAAGTGTGAAATTTGGATGCTTACACTCAAAAAATGCGAAAAATACAGTGTATTTTTTAACTCAACCATCTAATTTTGAAGCTTCTAGCTCTAAAACTGTAGGAGCTATAAACTTTTGCGGTTTGCCACGCCCCCTATGGGCGTAGATATATCTGCCATATTTTTTCAACTTGGGTTGTCAACCCGAGTATATATACCCGAGTATAAATACTCAAAATATTACAGAATTTGAAAAATCACTATATAGTCAGATCCGATTTGCCACGTCCCTAGTAGGGGTGGGCATATAGTTTTTTGATCGATCTTCATAGGATCGTAGCAGTATTTGGGTAGCCAAATTTGGGCGTTCTAGCTTTAAAACTGTAGAAGATACAGTTTTACCCGATTTGCCACGCCCCCAATGGGCGTAGATATATCCGCCATAGCTTTTTCATCTTGAGTTGTGAACACGAGTCTACATTCCAAATTGCAACTCTCTAGCACTTCTAGAAGTAGTGCTTCTGAGATATCGGCAAATGCATTTTACGATTTGCCACGCCCCTAGTAGGCGTATCGGGAAAATCTTGACACTTTATAATTCGAGGGTATACACGAGTATATATTCCAAATTTCAACTCTCTAGCTTTAAAACTGCAAATGGTTTGCGTTCATACGGACAGACGGACGGACAGCGTGACGGACATTGCACAAAACCAATATACTCATTTCACTTTGTGAATGAGTATAAAAATGTGTTGTATATCTAGATGATGATATACTAACATTTAGCACTTCGTTGCAAGAACACATTCAGGCAATTATCGAAATTTTCCAAATCCTGGAAGAAAAAAATTTAAAGATTCAGATAGATAAGTGCAATTTTATTAAAAAACCAATAACAAAATATTTTTAAAACAAGTAAGAAAGCTCTAGTCGGCGGTACCCGACTAGGAGATCCCCTGAACCCTGCGAAGAGCCGATATGCCAAACATTCTATGCTTATTTAACATATGCATATATATAAGCAATACATGCACACACACAAACACACACACATACGCATAAGCACGCAGTTAGCTCTGCGACTGCGCTTGGGCTGCAGTATGTCTATATTATAGGAAGTTAATTGTTGAATAAGTTTCATTGTAGATGGACTTTCTTAATCAAACTTATGGAGCGTGATAATGTCTCTAATATGTATTTAATTGCCAAAGCACAAGTCTCTAGTACTTGAAATACGGTTTTTACAAATTTGTTGGGGAAAGGGATGGAGAGGGGGATGGTATCCAAAATGTGACAAAAACCAAATTGTATAAACTAACCATTATACTGAATACAAAATTTGGAGACTCTAACTCTAAAGATGTGGGAGATATATATTTATAACTGAATTTCGATAACTTTTAAAATCAATAACTTTAAAACGATAAAAGTTATCGACTTTTTTAAAACAAACTCGATCTGCGCGTGCTATACACTAGCTCTTATAGATTCTGAGATCGACGCGTTCAAACATACGGACAGACGGACGGATGGACAGACGGACAGGGCTGATATACTTCATGGGGTCTGCCACGCTTCCTTCTGCCTGTTACATACATTTTAACAAAACCATTATACCCTGATTTCCCATTTTCAATGGGTTCAGGGTATAAAAATGTGAAAATTAATACAAAAGATCCAACTTATGTATAATCATTCGAAAAATTGAAACATTTGATCAGTTCACATCCCATACTTAGATTTCCCAACTTTGATAAAACATTTACACATACGACTGACGCGTCGAATTATGCAATAGGTGAAGTGTTATCCCAAGAGGGTCACCCAGTTTGTTTTGCATCTGGAACCCTTAATAATCACGAAAAGAATTATTCGGCTACCGATAAAGAATTTTTAGCAATTCTTTGGTGCGTTAATTACTTTAGACCTTATTTGTATGGAAGGAAGTTTAAGATACTGACCGACCATCAACCTATAAAATTTTTGCATTCAAAGCATAAGGGGAAAGACATTTCGCCTAGACATTAAAGATGGTTATTAAAGCTAGGAGAATACCAATTCGAGATTGATTTTTTAAAAGGAAAAGAAAATAGAGTAGCAGACTTTTTGAGCAGACTCCAAGACAATGACTGCATGCATAACAAGTAAGAGTGCTCTAGTCGAGACGGCTCGACTACGAGATACCCTGAACCCTGCGAAGAGCCAATCTTCCCAACATGCTATGCTTCTTTTACATATACAAATATTGCGAGCAACGCACACACACACACACACATGCATACGCACGCACGTATAAACACGCGCTCTGCTGACTGCGCAGTTGACGCAGCGACTGCGCTCGGGCTGCAATATGCCTATTGTATGGGAAATTAAATGTTTAATAACTTTGTTTGTGGATGGACTTTCCTTATCAAACTTGCACAGCGTAATTATGTCATTCATATGTGTGTATTTGCCAAAGCACAAGTCTCTAGTATTTGAAATACGAATTTTGCAAATTGGGGGAATGGGCGATTGGCGATTGGCATCCAAAATCCAAATATTACAAAATCTCCGCATTCATTACACGGATCTACACAGTAAATTTGGAGTCTCTAGCTTTTACGGTATGCTTAACGGAAGAAAAGTTATCGATTTTTATCGATAATAAGGAAACGGGATGAGTTATCGAAAATCTAAAAAAAACTCGTACTGCGTAGGCCACACACGAGTATACTCTGAAAATTTCAGATCTCTAGCTTATGTGGTTTACGAGATCGCTGCGTTCACACGGACGGACGGACGGACGGACAGACGGACAGGGATATTTCAACTCAGCTCATAGAGCTGATCAAGAATATATATACTTTATGGGGTCTGCGATGTCTCCTTCTGCCTGTTACATACATTTTCACAAAAACATTATACCCTGATTTCCCATTTTCAATGCGTTCAGGGTATAATAAAAAAGAGGACATACAAAACGAAAATAACGACAATGTGTCAGATATAAATATCATAGCAAACGTAGAGGATAAAGAAGATAATATGTCTGTAGCAACAGTACATTTAGCGGAAGAAAATTTACACAATCAGTTTTGTATAATGGAGGAAATAGTCAATAAATACAAAACACAGATAATCATTACAAATTGCAAAACAGAGGAAATTAAAATAATAAATGGTAAAAGAATAATTTTTATAGCCAAATATGACTTTCTAACGATGAGTGAGATTTTTAAGAAATATATAAACAAAGGGAAAAATAGAATTTACTCTGAACTACCGTACCACGAATACAAGATAGTACAAGAAAAACACGTGAGAGAGCTCTAGTCGCCGGTACCCGACTAGGAGATCCCCTGAACCCTGCGAAGAGCCGATACTCCAAAAATTCTGTGCTTATTTAACATATACGAGCAATACATGCACATACACACATACACATACGCATAAGCACGCGCTCTGCTGACTGCGCAGTTAGCGCAGCGACTGAGCGTGGGCTGCGCTCATGGGCTTTACAATGGATAATTAAATGATTAATCAAACTTTCAGAGCGTGATTATGTCATTTATATGTGTATATTTTCGAAAGCACAAGTCTCTAGCATTTGAAATACGGTTTTTACAAATTTGTGGGGGGAAGGGAAGGATAGGGGGATGCTATCCAAAATGTGACAAAAATCAAAATTGTATAAACTCCACATTATACTAAATACAAAATTTGGACTAGACTATCTCTAAATATGGGGAGATATAAATTTATAACTGCATTTCGATAACGTTTTAAATCGACAACTTTAAAACGATCAAATTTATCGATTTTTTTTAAACAAACTCGATCTGCGCGTGCTATAGGCAGATCTACATAAAAAATTTCAAGTCTCTAACTCTTATAGATTCTGAGATCGACGCGTTCACATATACGGACGGACGGACGGACAGACGGACAGACATGGCTATATAGACTCAGTTCGTCGTGCTGATCAAGAATATATATACTTTATGGGGTCTGCCACGTCTCCTGCCTTCTGCCTGTTACATACATTTTAACAAAACTATTATACCCTGATTTCCCATTTTCAATGGGTTCAGGGTATAATTAATAGAAATGTTTTCAAACAACAAGCAAATAGAATTCATAAAATGTACACTTAGAGCCCAAGACATTGAATACGAAACAGAGGCAGTTAAACAAATATCGTTCTACCACGTAAGAGAGAGTATGTGTTCAGGTATTCAGGAGACTTACAACCAATTAAAAAACAGAATTTACTATTCAAAACTATTAGAACTGGTGCAAATGGTTATTAACCAATGTGACTTGTGCAAAGAAATTTAATATGATAGGAGACCTATAAAAAACAAGTTCAAGAGAACAGAAACCCCATCAGATAAGAATCAAGTTGTCCTTATAGACACTTACGTAGTAAAAAATACACATTTCTTAACGACTATAGACAAGTTTTATATTCATTAAATGGTAGAAATCACATGACCATAGTAGAACAACTGGAAGAACATTTCACAAAAATAGGAAAGCCTGATAAAATCATAGCGGATAATGAGTTTAACTCACTCAGAGTTAAAGAATTATTAATGCAAGAAGGAATAGAGATGTAACTAAGCCAAATAGTGACACGGGAAATTCAGACATAGAAAGGTTACATAATTCATTGGCAGAAAAATTTAGGGTAACATTTAAAACAGAAACATCAAACATGACATTAAAACAGATAATGCAAAAAGCCGTAAGAAACTACAATGACGGATATCACCCCAAACAAAGCTGAAAACAATAAGGTAGACTTGAAGAAAATTAAAGAAAATATTGAAGATGCCAAGAAAAAAATGTTAGAAAAAAACAACATGCATACGCACGCACGCATAAGCACGCGCTCTGCTGACTGCGCAGTCAGCGCGGCGACTGCGCTCGGGCTGCAATATGCCTATTGTATGGGAAATAAAATGTTTAATAACTTTTTTTGTGGATAGACTTTCTTGATCAAACTTTCACAGCGTAAACATGTCATTCATATATGTGTATTTGCTAAAGCACAAGTCTAGTATTTGAAATACGAATTATGCAAATTGGGGGCGAAGAGGGCGTGGCATCTAAAATCCAAAAATTACAAAATCTCCGCATTCATCACACGATCACACTCACACACACAACTAATTTGGAGTCTCTAGCTTTTACGGTATGCTTAACCGAAGAAAAGTTATCGATTTTTATCGATAATAAGCAAACGGGATGAAATATCGAAAATCTAAAAAAAACTCGTACTGCGTAGGCTATAGACGCGTATTCTCTGAAAATTTCAGATCTCTAGCTTTTGTGGTTTACGAGATCGCTGCGTTCACACGGACGGACGGACGGACGGACAGGGCTATTTCAACTCAGCTCATCGAGCTGATCAAGAATATATATACTTTAAGGGGTCTGCGATGTCTCCTTCTGCCTGTTAGATACATTTTCACAAAAACATTATACCCTGATTTCCCATTTTCAATGGGTTCAGGGTATAACAACAGTAACAGAGAAAATTATGAAGAAAAACGAGAAGAAGAATTTATAAAGAACTATAAGGCAGTCAGGCACAAAGAAGCCCCAAAATATAAGAAAGCAAAACTAAACAAGTAAGAAAGCTCTAGTCGGTGGTACCCGACTAGGAGATCCCCTGAACCCTGCAAAGAGCCGATATTCTAAACATTTTATACTTATTTAACATATACATATGTATGTATATATACAAGCAACACATGCACACACACATACATACACGCACATACGCACGCACGCATAAGCGAGCGCTCTGCTGACTGCGCAGTTTACGCAGCGACTGCGCTCGGACTGCAGTAAGAGCTATATCATGGGAAGTTAATTGTTGAATAAGTTCTTTTGTAGATGGACTTTTTTAATCAAACTTTCAGAGCGTAGTTACGTCATTCATATGTGTGTATTTGCCGAAGCACAAGTCTCTAGCACCTGAAATACGTTTTTGCAAATTTAGGGCGAAGGTGGCGTGGCATCCAAAATATAACAAAAATCAAAATTGTAAAAACTCCACATTATACTAAATACAAAATAAGGGGTCTCTAGCTTTAAAGATGTGCGAGACATATTTTTATAACTGGTTTCCGATTTCATTTTTAATCGATAACATTAAAACGATAAAATTTATCGATTTTTTTAAACAAACTCGATCTGCGCGTGCTATACACGGATCTACATAAAAAATTTCAAGTCTCTAGCTCTTATAGATTCTGAGATCGACGCGTTCATACATACGGACAGACGGACAGACGGACAGACGGACAGACAGACAGACAGACAGACAGGGCTAAATCAACTCAGCTCGTCGCCCTGATCAAGAATATATATACTTTATGGGGTCTGCCACGCCTCCTTCTGCTTGTTACATACATTTTAACAAAACCATTATACCCTGTTTTCCCATTTTCATTGGGTTCAGGGTATAAAAACATTGACCCAAAGAATATTAAACGAGCTTACAAATTTACAGAAGATGCTAATGAACAATGAAGCCAATACCTAATATAGAATAATTTGAAATAGATCAAAAATCCGAAGTTGTATTTAAGTATAAAAATGTTACTTACACATATAAAACAAATAAAAAATTGAAAGAAATGAAAAACAGCAAACATTGTATATTGAAAAAAAAAAAGAAAAAGTAAATAAAATAAAAATTGCAAATTGATAAAATGAGAAGAAATGGAAATGATAGAACTAGACGAAGAAACCATAATTTACAAAAACAAAAACAACGAAAAATTGATCAAAACTGTAACAACAAAATAATACAAATTACAAATAATTCTTTAATACAGCCAATACCTAATATAGAATAATTTGAAATAGATCAAAAATCCGAAGTTGTATTTAAGTATAAAAATGTTACTTACACATATAAAACAAATAAAAAATTGAAAGAAATGAAAAACAGCAAACATTGTATATTGAAAAAAAAGAAAAAGTAAATAAAATAAAAATTGCAAATTGATAAAATGAGAAGAAATGGAAATGATAGAACTAGACGAAGAAACCATAATTTACAAAAACAAAAACAACGAAAAATTGATCAAAACTGTAACAACGAAATAATACAAATTACAAATAATTCTTTAATACATTATGCTAAAGCACGAAAAAAAAATTAAAATCCAACTTAATAAGAATAGAATTTAGGAGAATTCTTTTCTAAAGGGGGGAGAAGTTACATATAAGTCCACTCCATTCCCAGAAAAGGAATTCCAATTAAATTTACTACCACAAATAGAATGTAAGACACATTTATGTATATTAAGACACACTTTGAATAAAGACAGTTTAGTTGATTCTTGCCACTGAAGCATACACGTCGTGTATTATTTATTTTATTATTTTATACTATTTATTTTATTATTTTATATTTTTATAGACCACCTCACAGTTTAATAAAATTCGCGTGCTTATGCGTGCGAGCGTATGCATGTGTGTATGTGTGTGTGTTGCTCGCAATATTTGTATATGTAAAATAAGCATAGCATGTTGGGAAGATTGAGCCGTCTCGACTAGAGCACTCTTACTTGTTTATTTATAACAATTAATTCTATCCGACCATAAAACGTAATGGTCATAATCAAACGCCAATCATACAGTGGAGTGTCAGATTGAACAATCCACGCCATGTGTTCTTTTGCATTTTTAAGTCGTTTTTCTTTGCGTATAGCATTCAGAGATGGTTTTTTCTTAATTTTCAGACGCCTAAGATTTTGTGCATTCCTAATTTTACGCTGAACAGTGGACAGGCTTGCGTTTACACTGGCTAATTGCTTAATATTAGCTCTTGACTTCAGCGAATTGCGAAGTTAGTGTTTGTTTTCGGTGTTCCATATGCCTGCGGATCTTTTCAGAATCTGTCAACAGTTCTGGAGCTACGCTTTATCCTTTTGGCAACATTTAATTTAAATAGCACCTATGAGTGAAAAAAATTTCACTTGCTTAGAAAAAAAAAAAAATTTCATCAATGAAATTTTTCCGAATTGTGCAATTCAGTGCGGGTTCAATTTTTAAAACTTAATAATATTT
Source organism: Drosophila nigricruria (assembly GCA_037075265.1). Classification (NCBI taxonomy): domain Eukaryota; kingdom Metazoa; phylum Arthropoda; class Insecta; order Diptera; family Drosophilidae; genus Drosophila; species Drosophila nigricruria. The sequence goes on along the minus strand of JBAMCI010000162.1, from coordinate 231,056 downwards.
TCAGTTATCTAGTTTCAGTATAATAAAAATTACAAGCTTCCCAGATTGTTGCTCATACAATGAACAATATTTCGACCTCTTCTCTAACTTTTAATTTACCTACTTTATCTGTCGTTTCTCCTCGAAAGCAAGTTTTCCTATCTAGTCTTTCATCTGACATCATATGTGAAGCTGCTTTTATTGCAGCCAATATTTTTATTTCGATGTTCAATTTCGCGACTAATCGTGAAATGGCTTCATTCAAAATCAATTTGCCCGCTGAATTTTTATACTCATTCACAAAGTGAAATGAGTATATTGGTTTTGTGCAATGTCCGTCACGCTGTCCGTCCGTCTGTCCGTATGAACGCAAACCATTTGCACAGTTTTGAAGCTAGAAAGTTGAAATTTGGAATATATACTCGTGTATACCCTCGAATTGTGTCAGGATTTTCCCGATACGCCCACTAGGGGCGTGGCAAATCGGAAATTTTTTTTCCGATATCTCAGAAACACTACTAGAAGTGCTAGAGTGTTGCAATTTAAAATGTAGACTCGTGTTTACAACTCAAGATGAAAAAGCTATGGCGGATATATCTACGCCTATTGGGGGCGTGGAAAATTGGGTAGAACTGTGTCTTCTACAGTTTCAAAGCTAGAACGGCTAAATTTGGCACGTAGGTTACTGCATCGATCCTATGAAGATCGACTAAAAAACTATATATCCACGCCTACTAGGGGCGTGGCAAATCGGATCTGACTATATAGTGATTTTTCAAATTCTGTTATATTGTGAGCACTATGAATGCTACAGACTTGAAATTTGGTATATATACTCGGGTTGACAACCCAAGATGAAAAAGATATGGCGGATATATCTACGCCCATAGGGGGCGTGGCAAACCGCAAAAGTTTATAGCTCTTACAGTTTTAGAGCTAGAAGCTTCAAAATTGGATGGTTGAGTTACTAGTGAGCTCCTCTATCGATGCCCAAAAAATAATTTTTAAACCCCTTATGGGGCATGCCCGGCTACATAATACCCGCATTTTTTGAGTGTAAGCATCCATTCACACTTACGTTACCCTTCACTTCTTCTAAGAACTGGCCAAAAATTATATGTCTACGCCCACTGGGGGCGAGGCAAATCGGGAATAACTGTATGATTTTCCGATTCTCAGTGAGAAAATCAAAATTTTATGACGATATTATTGCTGACATCCTCTATTGAATTCCAATGTATTATATGTACAAACTAATTGTGGGCGTGGCAATGGGCGTGAACTGTGCGGGTGTGAATGAGTATTCCGCAGTCGGTAGCGCCCGACTGCAACGTTCTTACTTGTTCAGAACTGTATGTGACTCCAAAATTCGGCCACCTATTGTAGTTGTGCATGAATTCAAACACAAGAATCGAAATAGGTTGTCTCCTATATCGTTAAATCCTACTTCGGTTCAATCTTCTTTTAATATTGTACCAAAAAAAACAAGTAAGAGTGCTCTAGTCGAGACGGCTCGACTACGAGATACCCTGAACCCTGCGAAGATCCAATCTTCCCAACATGATATGCTTATTTTACATATACAAATATTGCGAGCAATGCACACACACACATGCATACACACGCACGCATAAGCATGCGCTCTGCTGACTGCGCAGCTGACGCAGCGACTGCGCTTGGGCTGCAATATGCCTATTGTATGGGAAATTAAATGTTTAATAACTTTTTTTGTGGATGGATTTTCTTGATCAAACTTTCACAACATGATTATGTTATTCATATTTATGTATTTGCCAAAGCACAAGTCTCTAGTATTTGAAATACGAATTTTGCAAATTGGGGGCGAAGGGGGCGTGGCATCCAAAATCCAAAAATGACAAAATCTGCGCATTCATTACACAGATCTACACAGTGAATTTGAAGTCTCTAGCTCTTACGGTATGCTTAACCAAAGAAAAGTTATCGATTTTTATCGATAATAAGAAAACGGGATGAGTTATCGAAAATCTACAAAAAACTCGTACTGCGTAGGCTATAGACGAGTATTCTCTGAAAATTTCATATATCTAGCTTTTGTGGTTTACGAGATCGCTGCGTTCATACGGACGGACGGACGGACGGACGGACAGACGGACAGGGCTATTTCAACTCAGCTCATCGAGCTGATCAAGAACATATATACTTTATGGGGTCTGCGATGTCTCCTTCTGCCTGTTACATACATTTCACAAAAACATTATACCCTGATTTCCCATTTTCAATGGGTTCAGGGTATAAAAATCTTCTCCGCAACTGTCTTTGATATAACTCTTATACAGTTTGTCAAGAAACACTTTACACACTGAGAAAAAACTACATTTTTTGACTTTAGATGCAAAAATAAAAGTCTTTTATTCAAATAAACGAAATTTTTAAAATGCTAAGCTATTTAATATTTAATTTTAAATTAAATAATAAAAAAAAAAACAACAAAACTAAAAATATATATCAAAACAAGTAAGAAAGCTCTAGTCGGGAGTACCCGACTAGGAGATCCCCTGAACCCTGCGAAGAGCCGATATTCCAAACGTTCTACACTTCTCTTAATATGTATGCGTTACGAGCAACACATACACACACACACACACATACGCACACACGCATAAGCGAGCGCTCTGCTGACTGCGCAGCTTACGCAGCGACTGCGCTTGGGCTGCAGTAAGAGCTATATTATGGGAAGTTAATTGTTGAATAAGTTCCTTTGTAGATGGACTTTAAAAACAACCATATAAAAAAAAACAACAAAAACTAAGATGACTCACTTTTCAAGCTGTCAAGAAACTGTTTATACAAAATACTTTTAGTGTTCCTAACTTAAAATTAAAAACAAATGATGACAATTTATTAAAATTAATTAAATATTAATTTAGTATGCCCTCCCTTAACATTAAAAACATGTTGGACCCGTTGTTTCATGGAATTCACCAACTTTGTTAGGTATTCTGTTGGAATATTGTGCCCACACATGTTCGATGGGGTTCAAATCGGGACTCTGGGGTGGTGTGTCAATGACCTTCCCACAATTATATAGCAGCCAAGTCCGCACATTAAGCTCCTTATGCTTCGGATCATTGTCTTGGTAAAATTTAAAATTTGGCTTGTTGTTGTCGATAAAGCCAAATTTTTCCGAACTTCTCTTTAAATTTACTTTTAAAATATTGAGGTACTGAACTGCATTCATGGTGTCCTCTATAAATGCCAATTCACCAACTCCTCTGCTAGATATACACCCCCAAACCATAACTGAAAGTTTTCCAAATTTCACAGTTGGAATAATGTTTTTGCTTTCCAATGCAGTTAATGGCTTGCGCCATACTCTGGGTGGTCCATTGTTATTGTACAGCATTACTTTTGTTTCGTCGCAAAATATGACGTTTTCCCAGTAATCTGCCGGCTGACTAATCATCTTCACAGCAAAATTGAAGTGCTTTTCTACATTTACCGATGACAGCAGCGGTTTCTTTCGTGCAACTCTTGAAGAGTACCTGTGTCGTAGGATGGCCTGGCGTACTGTTTCATGTGACACATCTAAGTTACATTCGTGCTTAAGGTCTTTGGCAATCGTCCGTACTGATATTTGCGGATTTTGGTCAATCTTCCGCATAACTAAGCGGTCTGCCCGACTGTAAATCTTTCTATTACGCCCACCTGTACCCTTTTGTTCAAGTCTACCTTCGTTTTCGGCGCGATTTATAACATTGTAAATTGTCTTCCTTCCTACAGCAAACTCTTTTGCTAATTCTGCAACAGATTTGCCCAATTTGTGATTATAATAAATCAATTGGACCACATCAAAGCTTAATCTTTTGCCAGGCATTATATAAATTAGAGTAATTCCCTTTTAGATGAGTTCTCAGCAAAATTTCACAACCAAATTGAAAGTTGTGCAAAAATAAACATGTATTAAGAGATGCAAAAAGCATAGACAACAGAAAAGTACCGTTGTTTCCAAGAATTGGACTAAACAGAATTTTGAAACGCAATGTGTAAACAGTTTCTTGACAGCTTGAAAAGTGAGTCATCTTAGTTTTTGTTGTTTTTATACTCATTCACAAAGTGAAATGAGTATATTGGTTTTGTGCAATGTCCGTCACGCTGTCCGTCCGTCTGTCCGTCTGTCCGTATGAACGCAAACCATTTGCACAGTTTTGAAGCTAGAGAGTTGAAATTTGGAATATATACTCGTGTATACCCTCGAATTATAAAGTGTCAAGATTTTCCCGATACGCCCACTAGGGGCGTGGCAAATCGGAAAATGCATTTGCCCATATCTCAGAAACACTACTTCTAGAAGCGCTAGAGAGTTGCAATTTAGAGTGTAGACTCGTGTTGACAACCCAAGATCAAAAAGCTATGGCGGATATATCTACGCCTATTGGGGGCGTGGAAAATTGGGTAAAACTGTATCTTCTACAGTTTTAAAGCTAAAACGCCCAAATTTGGCACGTAGGTTACTGATACGATCCTATGAAGATCGACCAAAAATCTATATATCCACGCCTACTAGGGGCGTGGCAAATCGGATCTGACTATATAGTGATTTTTCAAATTCAGTAATATTTTGAGCACTATTGATGCTAGAGACTTGAAACTTGGTATATATACTCGGGTTGACAACCCAAGTTGGAAAAGATATGGCGGATATATCTACGCCCATAGGGGGCGTGGCAAACCGCAAAAGTTTGTAGCTCCTACAGTTTTAGAGCTAGAAGCTTCAAAATTGGATGGTAAGTTACTGGTGAGCTCCTCTATCGATGCGCCAAAAATAATTTTTACGCCCCTTATGGGGTATGCCCGGCTAAAAAAATACCCTGTAATTTTCGCATTTTTTGAGTGTAAGCATCCAAATTTCACAGTTACGTTACCCTTCACTACTTCTAAGAACTGGCCAAAAATTATATGTCTACGCCTACTGGGGGCGTGGCAAATCGGGAAAAACTGTACGTTTTTCCGATTCTCAGTGAGAAAATCAGAATTATATACAGATATTACTGCTGATCTCCTCTATTGATTTCCAAAAAATTATATATGTACAAACCAATTATGGGCGTGACAATGGGCGTGATCTGTGGGGGTGTGAATGAGTATCCCGCAGTCGGTAGCGCCCGACTGCAACGTTCTTACTTGTTTTGTTATATATTTTTAGTTTTGTTGTTTTTTTTTTTTATTATTATTTAATTTAAAATTAAATATTAAATAGCTTAGCATTTTAAAAATTTCGTTTATTTGAATAAAAGACTTTTAATTTTGCATCTAAAGTCAAAAAATGTAGTTTTTTCTCAGTGTGTAAAGTGTTTCTTGACAAACTGTATATATATGTTGTAGCATTAAGATTGTTTTCCATGGTTTAGCGCAGCGAGTTTCGGTCGCTCTGAGAACTCAAACACAACTAACTCTCTTATTTCTCAAGCCTACCCCCGAACCACACTCGGCGACAGCGATGCAGCGCTGCCGCCGCGCTAAAACGGTGCGTTGCTAAAGACGCACCAACACACGCTCAATACGCGCCGACACGCACTCAATACGCGCCGACACACTGTCGAGCCGCTAAAACGGGACTTCCCAATTTCATCATATTGCGCAGCACTCAGAGGCGCAGCAACGCACATGTGTTCTTATTACGCAGTAACACGCTGTCGCCCCGCTAGAACGGGACTTCCCAATGCCATCATATTGCGCAGCACTCAGAGGCGCAGCAACGCACACGTGTTCTTATTACGCACCAACGCGCTGTAGCCCGCTCGAACCTCTGACGCTCCGACATATATAATATATATATATATATATATATATATATATATATATATATAACTCTTCCATCGTGTTCCCTATTTAATACATGTTCATATATGCCCAACAAGTTCAAGTTTATGCCCAACATTGCATTAAAGAAATTAATAGACATATTAATGATAATGGTATGTTTCGTGTGTTGGGTGACTTTAATATACCTTACACTTCTCGGCTTATTCCTACATTAGATCATTACTTTTTTAATGAATTATTATGCTTTCTATTGTGAGAACAATATAGACGGGCACGTATTGTATGGATAAGTGCATGTATTTGGTGTGCACTTATGCATATATGCGTGCCTGCATGTATTGTTCCACATAGCGATCCTCGCTATTGGAAAGGGCGCAGAGACCGACTTAGTCTGTCTCTGTCGCTCTTATGTATTCAGCGATTGGCTCGCGTTGCTCTCACGTCGACCATCGGCGAGCGTTGGCAGAAGTACCATTTGTGGCGGCGAAAAAGTAGGGTACACTTTCACTCGTAAGCCAATAACGGTGTTTTGGCCAATGAGAGGCTGCCACGCAGACTTGGACGATTTGACGTCGCGCCAAATCACGTAATGCTGCCGTTATTGTGGACACGAGCGGCAGACAGGCCCCGCTCCAGAGCTGAGCTGGCGCCGTCATAGTGCGAAGCAGGGCACCCGGCCTGCGCTCACTTCGTATCCCAAATATTGAACTGTCGACTATATTGAACATAAATCCAGCTTTCGCGAGAATATCAAGGGTAATCTGTAATCTTTCTAAAGCTTCAGCTTTTATTGTAGCTACCACCAATACGTCATCCATATAGACAACTACAAATGTATTTGCAAGTTCCCCAAGCGTATGCATCATTGTACGCTCAAAAACTGAAGGTGCATTTTTAAGACCAAACGGCATTGACAAAATTTATAAAAGATTTTGAAAAATTTTCCAATAAATTGTTTAACTTATCCCTATCTTCGCCGACAAGATCAGTATCCAATTTAAAAAAATATATCATTATTTGAACAACAGTTTACAGATTTTGGACTAACAATTTCAAATTTTCCCGGTGATACAATGACAAGAAAACCCTGCCACAGTATTTCTCGATCAATCACAATGTCGCTCTCCAAATACTGATAGCCCAAAACGTGGAACAGCATCTCAATATAATGATAATTATTAATTAATTTTTACGTTGCCAAGTACTTGCAATGTACTACAAATGCTGTCATTCCCAATACCCTTTAACATGACTACGTTGTAAATTCTTTTACCGGCTAACTGAGTACTTATCTTTTGTTTAATCAACGAACATTCCGCTCCAGAGTCAAACATTGTCAAAAACATAGCTGCTGGTGTTTCTACACTGGTGAAGCGCTGTACAAAAATTTCCTTAAACTCGGTCCAATTTATGTCAGGATAACATATTTGTAAGAGCCTCTGCGACGCACTGCCTTTTATGTTATTTTCCGCCATAATTATATTTACTGTAGCACGCCACGCGGATGCGTCTGCGCCAACAAGATCTTTTCAATATTATTGTTACACTATGTTCACACAACGACGCAAACACACGATAAATTGATTCGAAGCAAATTTCTAACGCGCTCCCGCTAATACGTCCGGCACTCGCCAAGGATCATTTGTCATATTAGGTAGCGAGCCAGATCCCACTTCTGATGTTGTAGCAATAAGAATTATGTTCCATTACTTAGCGCAGCGAGTTTCGGTCGCTCTGAGAACTCAAACACAACTAACTCTCGAGCCCGAACCACACTCAGCAACAGCGTCAAACGCTGTCGCCTCGCTAAAACAGGACTTCCTAGAACCGACAACTTAATCAACCAATCACAGCCCTTACAAAGGCTTATGCTGAAGATAATTATTGCGAAATATCGAAAGACGCACCAATACGCATAACTAGAAGCCGACGCATTATGATGAAATTATCATTGTGAAATACAGAAAACTACAACCACACACATACAAACTTAGTACGCGCCGACATATATATATTATGAGGAAAACAAACAAACATACATACGTATGCACGTATGTTACCTGCGCAGTTTACGCAGCAACTGGGCTTGGGCAGCAGTAAGGGTTATAATATGGGAACTTAATTGTTGAATAAGTTTTTTTGTAGATAGACTTGCCTAATCAAACTTTCAGAGCATGAGTATGTCACTTATAGGTGTATTTGCCAAAGCCCAAGTCTCTAGTATTTGAAATAAGTTTTTTTGTAAATGTTACAGAAGGGGGTGCGGTATCAAAAATACATCAAAAATCAAATCATACAAATATAAGATATAATTTTATATCCGAATTTCGACTTCGTTTTAATCGATAACATTAAATCGATACAAGTTATCGAATTTTTTAAACAAGCTCGATCTGCGCATGCTATACATTGATCTCTAGCTCTTATAGTTTCTGAGAACGACGCGTTCATACACACGGACGAACGGACGGAAGGACAGGGCTTATACTGGGCTCTGCTACGCCTTCTTCTGCCTGTGACATACATTTAAACAACAACATGATTGTAATCAACATCGTTGTAAGAGACGGCATACTGGGTAGTTTAAATCGTTTTGGCTTCGGGTTGATAGATCGATCGGTTTGTAATATATCATTTACTTGGTGCTTAGGTTGTGGCTCATCGATGGCTAGTAGTGGCGCCAATTTGTGTATGAGACGCTTGAATGTGCCATGCGCTGTTTTTATATCGACTACTCGTATATAGTTGTCGGTAACGGTGTAGACCTTTTCGATACATTTTTTAATAGTAAGTGCTTTGCTGATTTTACTGCTGCCTCCTAGAGCACGCCAAATAATGGTGCACGTAGTGGAATAAAGTCGAATCTTACATTTGTCTTCTGACATTCGGTTAATATACTGGCTTTGGTGTTGTCGTTGTATATTGTATCTACCCACTCTTGCAGTTTGTTGTTGCCGCCCACAAAATTTTTAGCATTGTTGCAATGTAATGCTTGACAATTTCCACGACGTCCCATGAATCTCTTTAAGGCCGCTACGAATTTGTCAGTGGTCAGCTCAGTTACTGTCTCAATATTTACGGCCTTAGTCGCAAAACAGCAAAATATTGCGATGTAAGCCTTGTCTGGGCGTTTACCTCGAATGATGATGAGTCCAAAATGAATTCCAGCATTTTGAAATGGTCTTGCTGGAGTGACGCGTTGCTCCGGTACATTGCCCATTAATTGCTGGAACATCCTTGGTTTAGCTCGAGTGCACCGGACACAGTTTTGAGTAATGTTGCGGACCATCGTTTTTCCATTAATTATTTATTATTATTTTTCCTTGACTTGACAAGTAGTGCTTGTAGTCCACAGTGCATATTATCCTCGTGTAGTTCTCATAGAAGAGATTTTACAATTGTATCCTTGTATGGTAATAAAAATGTATTTTTTTTTATCAAAGGATAACGCCGACTTCTCGATGCTGCCACTCACTCGAATGATTCCATCATTGTCCAGAAGCGGTGTCATGGATTTTAGGTTTTACCTATCTACCGTGACATGTTTTGCGATGTCAGGAATCTGTTGAATCTTGCGTAATATGATGATTCTTGCACGTCCCAACTCTTCATGTATGAGTGTATTACACTTCTTACTTGGCTGTCGCAGTCGCAATATATATTTATTTTATTTTTTTATTTAAAAGGAAATTGACAAAACGAGAGTCAAACTTAAAGATAAACTAAAAAAATAAGCTATATAGCTTAAAAGAACAGAAAAAATATTTCAATAATACCACCAACCCGATGGGGTTATTTTATTTGCCAGTCCCAATTCATAGCCATTTATGGTCAAAAGATAGAAAGTGTTAATAGAAACTTATAAAATATTTATTATAGACTCTTAAGTATAATTATTAAATAGTAACTATAAAAGTAAAGATTAAAAAAAAATTTAAAAGATTAAAAACAGCAAACAGAATAAGAAGAAGAGAGAGAAAAATAAAGAAAAGAGAGGATTGGGAAATCACTACACAATGTTGTAGATTTTATAGGTTGTCAAATTTGTGCACCTGCACACTCCTGGGAACTGTGTGTAGGATTTCCCTAAGATGATCTGAAAGCAAGGATTTAATTAACGGTAGAATTTAGAGGAAAAAACGTGATAAAATTTATTATTTATTTTATGTAACACATATTTTATGTAACACACCTGCACACTCCTGGGAACTGTGTGTAGGATTTCCCTAAGATGATCTGAAAGCAAGGATTTAATTAACGGTAGAGAGAGTTTAGAGGAAAAAACGTGATAAAATTTATTATTTATTTTATGTAACACATAAAACGTGAAACGCTCAACGCAAAGAATAATTCGATGTGCACAATGATAAATATAACAGACGAAAGTGTAAGGTTGTTCTGGAAGGAATAGAAAAATTAAGTTGCAATAACAGGCATGAGGAATCAATATTACCAATAATCAAATTATGTAGAAAAACAATCCCCATGATAGTTCTATGATTGATTAATGATGGAAGATCAATAAGAAGAAGCCTACTAATATAAGACGGTAAACGAAGATTGGAGTCCCAGTTTAGATATCGTAAGGCAATTTATGCTGTGGAGACCATATAATTGAACAATATTCTAAAATAGGTCGTACCAGCGATTTAAATGCAACCGATTAGCCATATACCGAAGTTGGAAGGAATTAAGATCATCTTGTAGGCGTAGATGATCAAGTACATTACAATACGAAGGACAAAGTTTTACGTCATCTGCATACATAAATATCTTTGAATTCGATATACGGTTTAGAAGGTCATTTATAAATAGGGAAAAAAGTAACGGACCCAAATGACTACCCTGAGGTACACCTGACGCAACGAAAACAAGTTTCGAAAAAGCTGTTCTCAACACAACTGTTTGGGTCCTACCATTTAAATAGGACATAGGTTTCCAGCGACAAATTAAATATTTCGAGTAATGGTGTCTGAAGGGACCCACTACATTCTTTAATTACGCAACTGGGAATATTATCAGCTCCAGGAGAGAAATATGATTTCCATGACAGAATGGCTGAAATCAGAGAAGCTGGGGAAGCTTTAGAAGCATTAATAATATTAGTTGCAGAAATTAAGTAAGGGGATGAAGTGGTATAGGAATCTACTGAGGAATTATGGATTGTAAATAATCAGCAAAAAGATAAGAGGAATCATGATTATTACAAGTTTTATCCAATCAAAAGAAAAATGAGGAAGGTAAAATAGAGAATTTACGCTTAAAATTTACGAATGAGTATAATTGCTTAGTATTACGAACAAACTGCCTTTTGCAACGAAAAATATAATTCTCATAACACCGTGTTTTAAAATATTAAAATTCGACTTGGCTATGGAATATTTAGACCAGTCTACAATCGATCCAGACTTTTAAAATTTTTTTTAATATTTAGACTTAGTATTTTTATACCCTGAACCCATTGAAAATGGGAAATCAGGGTATAATGGTTTTGTTAAAATGTATGTAACAGGCAGAAGGAGGCGTGGCAGACCCCATAAAGTATATATATTCTTGATCAGCTCGACGAACTGAGTCGATATAGCCATGTCCGTCTGTCCGTCTGTCCGTCTGTCCGTCTGTCCGTCTGTCCGTCCGTCCGTCCGTCCGTCTGTCCGTCTGTCCGTATGTATGAACGCGTCGATCTCAGAATCTATAAGAGCTAGAGACTTGAAATTTTTTATGTAGATCCGTGTATAGCACGCGCAGATCGAGTTTGTTTCAAAAAATCGATAAATTTGATCGTTTTAAAGTTATCGATTTTAAACGTTATCGAAACGCAGTTATAAATTTATATCTCCCACATCTTTAGAGCTAGAGTCTCCAAATTTTGTATTCAGTATAATGTAGAGTTTATAAAATTTTGATTTTTTTTTTTGTCACATTTTTGATACCACCCTCCTTTCCTTCCCTTTACCTCCAAACTTGTAAAAGCCGTATTTCAAATACTAGAGACTTGTGCTTTAACAAATACATAGATATGAATGACATAATTACGCTGTGAAAGTTTGATCAAGAAAGTCCATCCACAAAACAAGTAAGAAAGCTCTAGTCGGCGGTACCCGACTAGGAGATCCCCTGAACCCTGCGAGAGCCGATACTCCAAACATTCTATGCTTATTTAACATATATATATACAAGCAATACATGCACATACATACACACATACACATACGCACGCACTCATAAGCGAGCGCTCTGCTGACTGCGCAGTTAACGCAGCGACTGAGTGTGGGCTGCGCCCATAGGCTTTACTATGGGAAATTAAATGTTTAATAACTTCTTTTGTAGTTGGACGTTCTTAATCAAACTTTCAGAGCGTGATTCTGTCATTTATATGTGTATATTTGCCAAAGCACAAGTCTCTATTTGAAATACGGATTTTACAAGTTTGGGGGGAAAGGGAAGGAAAGGGGGGTGGTATCAAAAATTTGACAAAAATCAAAATTGTATAAACTTTACATTATACTGTATACAAAATTTGGAGACTCTAGCTCTAAAGATGCGGGAGATATAAATTTATATCTGCGTTTCGATAACGTTTTAAATCGATAACATTAAAACGATAAAAGTTATCGAATTTTTGAAACAAACTCGATCTGCGCGTGCTATACACGGACCTACATAAAAAATTTCAAGTCTCTAGCTCTTATAGATTCTGAGATCGACGCGTTCAAACATACGGACAGACGGACAGACGGACAGACGGACGGACGGACAGACGGACAGGGCTAAATCAACTCAGCTCGTCGCCCTGATCAAGAATATATATACTTTATGGGGTCTGCCACGCCTCCTTCTGCCTGTTACATACATTTTAACAAAACCATTATACCCTGTTTTCCCATTTTCAATGGGTTCAGGGTATAAAAAGTTATTAAACATTTAATTTCCCATACAATAGGCATATTGCAGCCCAAGCGCAGTGGCTGCGTTGACTGCGCAGTCAGCAGAGCGCGTGCTTATGCGTGCGTGCGTATGCATGTGTGTGTGTGCATGTGTTGATTGTATATATATGTTAAATAAGCATAGAATGTTTGGAATATCGGCTCTTCGCAGGGTTCAGGGGATCTCCTAGTCGGGTACCACCGACTAGAGCTTTCTTACTTGTTAATCAGTGGCTTTATTTGAAACGGGCATAGGGCAAATTAATGTCAACTGAGTTATATAAAGGAGACCAATCTGTTTCATTAATTAGTTGATTGATGAAACATAGTGTAACGAACCTCGGCTAATCCCGAGTTTAAGCCGGGCCGAACTCAGCCGACTGTGCGTTCGTTCCAACAAATTTGTATGTATCACCTTGCGAAAAAAAAAATAATTCAGTGTTTTATGGTTTGCGATTCGTATATTTTCTCATTTATTTGTGGCTTATGTACACGTTATGTTTTTATAATCTAACGCTTAGTAAAGCACACCTTTCCACAGGATCGCAGGTAGACGTTTTAGCGCACTCTGGCGAATGGTACTGCACTCTTGGGTCTCCAAGGATACGCTTGAGCACTCCAGGTGACGCCAGCATCCACACTGTATACTCCGGCGGTTCGCTCGGATATTACAGTGACTCCTACGGCTGGATACGCTCACAAGCACACCTTAAGATCTTCTCAAGCTCACCACTCTTTCGCACAGCTACGCAAACGTTACCTCTGCTCCTGCTCCAGGATCCGTCACTAATGCTGTACATTTAGCCGTGCTTCACCAATGTCCTGGTTGGTGGCAGCTGATGTCCTTCCTGTGTCCTTCGCTTAGAGCCCATGTCCTCAATAGGTGTCTGGGATATCCCTCGTAGATATGCTTTTCCCACGATGTCCTTTAACTCGAAGTCCTGGCAGCGATGTCCTTCTAAAACCACTGCTCCTTGGCTGATCACTTCTTCACTCCCGTTTTTGTTCCTTCGGCACTCAATACTTTCACTTTCTTCTTTTCTCGTTTTTGACTGTCCCGGTGCCCTGCTTCGCACTATGACGGCGCCTGCTCAGCTCTGGAGCGGGGTCTGTCTGCCGCTCGTGTCCACAATAACGGCAGCATTACGTGATTTGGCGCGACGTCAAATCATCCAAGTCTGCGTGGCAGCCTCTCATTGGCCAAAACACCGTTATTGGCTTACGTGTGAAAGTGTACCCTACTTTTTCGCCGCCACAAATGGTACTTCTGCCAACGCTCGCCGATGGTCGACGTGAGAGCAACGCGTGCCAATCTCTGAATACATAAGAGGGACAGAGACAGACTAAGTCGGTCTCTACTACTTTATTGGCTTTAAAGGGATTTTCTAATTTTCCTTTTTGTAACGTTCCTTTTCGATATCTGGTATCGACTTCGTATTCTTGTCGGTCACTGTTGATTTTATTTATTACTTTTTCTTTTTTTTCTTGAATGTCTAACTTTGGTTGTCCAGCATACAAAAATATGTGTGCAGGAGTTTGTCCAGTTGTGTCATGTTTTGTTTTGTGATTGTAAATGTAAAGAATGGTTTCTATTTTACTGAGTTTATTTTCTTCGTCATTTAAAGTGTTTATTATTCTAATTTTTTCGTTTATTGTTTTGTGTAGTCGTTCGATGTCTGCTATTCCTGTTTTTGTAGTATTTAATTGTATTTCTACTCCTTCATTTTCAAGCCATTTTTTGAGTGCTAAACTGGAAAATGCGCCGTCTCGGTCAGCTTTTAATATTATTGGTTTTCCTAACTGATTAAATATACGCATTAATGCATTCTTGCATTCTATCCAATCTTTTGTTTTAATATTTTCAAGAGTAGCAAATTTTGAATAAATGTCTATGCAACTAAGATAATGTTTGCCTTCAGAGGAATAAATGTCTATTACAAATTTATCACGACAATGTTCGGGCTTGGGGGTAATTTTCATCGGCATGTTTGTGTTTCTATGTTCGGTTTTTGCTAAGTTGCAAATGTTACATTCGTTTATTATGTTTTGTGTTAGTAATTGGCTGTTAGGGAAATAGTAAGTTTCACAGAAGAGTTTATTTGTTTTTTGAATTCCGGGGTGTAAGAGTTTTTCATGGGTTTTCAAAATAAGTTCTTTAAATTCGGCGTATGAGTTTATATTTTTTAATTGAATGAGACTTCGAAGAATTTTAGTATGGTTAGTGTTGATTATTTCTTTGTGTGCGTTTTGAATGATTTCAAAATCTGCATCACTGTCTATAAACATTACAACATTACACTACTCTTTGTACAAAAATAGTCAATCAAATATTTTTCGGCTTTGTCTTTTGTCATGTTATCGTATGTAATGTGAATTATTAATTTTTTGAAATAATTATGTTTTTTAATATCATTCCAAATATTTTTTAGAAAATATAATTTGTCTTTTAAATGTGTTTATTGGTTTCTCTGTAATGCAAATAAAATTACTATTGTCTTCGTCAGCGCTATGTTGTGTTTCTTCTCCGAAATAAGTCTGTTCTATTTTTACTCGCGATAGAGCGTCAGCTATGTGGTTTTCCTTTCCTTTTATGTATTTTATATCAAAATCGTATTCTGATAATTTTACTCTCCATCGGGTTAATTTTGAATTTGGTTCTTTCATTTTATACAACCAACATAATGGTTGATGGTCACTATTGATTTCGAAATGTCGACCTAGAAGGTAGTGTCGAAAGGTTTTTGTTGCCCATACAATAGCTAAAAGTTCTTTTTCTATGGCGCTGTAGTTAGTTTCGTGGTCATTGAGGGTTCTGCTAATAAAACTGATGGGATGTCCGTCTTGAGAAAGTACAGCTCCAAGAGCTACATTACTTGCGTCAGTTGTTAAAATGAATTTATTTTTGAAGTCGGGAATTTTTAAAATTGGGTCATTGGAAATAAGTTGTTTTAGTTTTTCAAAAGCTCTAATATATTCAGGATTTTTAATACCTATTTTTGAGTCTTTTCGAAGTACTGTTGTCATTGGTTTGGCTATGTCTGCAAAATTTGGAATAAACTTTCTATAATAACCGGTTAATCCAAGAAAAGCTTTTATTTCTTTAGTTTTTGTGGGAATAGGATATTTTAGAATTGCTTTGATTTTATCAGGATTGGGTTTTATTCCATCCTTAGTTATGACGTGTCCTAGGAAGGTAGTTTCTTGTTTTAGAAACTCGCATTTGTCAAGTTGTAATTTGAGATTTGCTTCAGAAAGTTTCTCGAAAACTAATTGCAGTGAGTGTAGGTGTTCTTTTAAAGATGTTGAATATTCAATTATATCGTCAAGATATACTAAACAGTGTTTATTTAGTAATGGTCGCAAAACATTATTCATGCAACGTTGAAAGGTTGCAGGTGCATTCTTTAATCCAAATGGCATACGAAGATATTCATAGTGGCCATGTTTAGTGGAAAAAGCTGTTTTTTGAATGGAATCTGGATGCATTTCAAGTTGATGGAAACCTTTAGCAAGGTCGATTGTTGTGAAATAATTACATCTACCTAGTTTTCCTAAAATCTCATCCATATTTGGTATTGGGTGTCTGTCATTTATAGTTACGTCATTTAATTTCCTGTAGTCAATTACGATTCTAAATTTTTGTTTACCTGAAGCGTCTTGTTTTTTCGGTACGATCCATATTGGACTACAATAAGGGGAATTGCTGGGGCGTATAATGCCTTGATATAACATGCCCTGTATTTGGTGTTCAACTTCTTGTTCGTATGCTTGTGGATAACTGTATGGTTTTGTATGCAAAGGTGAATTGTGAGTAGTGTTAATAACATGCTTTTCTTGATTACTGAAACTAAGTTGGTCGCCTTCTTTGAATTGAATGTGTTGATATTGTTTCAACAAGCTTATTAAATTAAATTTTTCTTCTTCGTTTAAATGTTCTAGTCGGTAAAGGCTTGAGTTCATAGATTCTTGATTTTTAGAATTATCTTTGATTGGATTGTTGAAGTGCTGATTAGTTTCAAGATTTGGTTGAGTTATGAAATGATTTTGGTTTGTGATCGGAATATTGTTGATTAATTTATACTTTCTATTGTATAAATTTACAGTTTGGGATTTATAATCTATAACGGCTTGTGCTTCTGAAAGCAGTTTTCTACCAATTAATAGATCATAATCTGGTGAAAATTGATGTAGAAGAAATTCATTATTACTTTTGAACAAGTTGTTAGAAAGGACATTCACTTTTTTTGTAATAGTTAGAGGTCCATTGCTGGTTTGAATAAAACAATCGGTATCATGAATAGGTAAATTAAAAACATTAGATGTCATCATATTGACAGTAGATCCAGTATCTATTAAACATTTTAAATTTTTACCCTTATAAGTGATAATTATGTATTGTTGGTTTCCGAGGCTGGCAGCTGAAAATTTTCGGCTTTCTCGGTTTCTATTTCATTTGGTTCGTCCGTCTCATGTTCGGCTGTGGCTGTTTGTGTGTATGTGTAGTCTGAATTTTGTGGGTAACTTGGTTCTTGGTAATATTGAGGATAGTATTCGGAATATTCTTGTTGCATATAATCGTGATAGTTTATTTCTTCTTGATTTCTAGTTTCATCTATGCTCATTTTACTTTGTCCACTTTCTGCAGGTCTAGCACGCTTTATTGTTTGGTTGGCTACGCCAGAACTATTGAAAGGGGTTTGTTGTGCAGTTACTTGTGTATGTTGTCCAAAACGATTATTGTCAAATTGGTTCTGTCTAAAATTTGGTCTGGATGTAGAGTATAATGGTCTGACCGGATTAGGTTGCATTGGTCGAGGTGAATAATGATTAGGTGGAAAAATGTTATTGTTAGTATAATTTTGTGTTGGCGGAAGATATGGTTGTTGAAAATAAGGTCGATATGGGACATAGGAATGATTTGGTTGAAGAAATGTAGGAAACTTTTGAATATTGGGATTTGGCTCTAGCGGCTTGAAATTTCTATCTTGTTTTACTTTGTTTTGATTTAAATTTATACAGGATTCTTCATAAAGGTTTTTTTCTTGTAATATGTTTATTAAAGATCTTAAATCGGTAATTTCGCAATTTATAATTCTAAAGCAAATATTTGTAGGTAGTTTTTGGATTAGGTCGTCAATACTGGTTTTAATTAGCCGCGCATACAATGTTTTTTCATCTAAATTATTTTCTAATTCTAGCTTACTCATCAATGTCTGCCTACGGTGTTCTGCTTCTTCCAGAAAAGCTCGTACGTTGCCTTTGAATGGGGTGCTCCTGAATTCCTCCAATAAGACGTGGTTCTTGGTTTGCGTCTTGTAGTTCAGGATCAGTTGCTTTCGGAGATCCGTCCATGTTGATAGACTGTTTATGCCAAGAGATAGCATAACTTCACTGCTGATGCAGTTTTCCACTAGTCCAAAAAGTATTGACCTCTGCCTCGCATCATTGGGGGTGTAAAGTGCCAATATGTAGTCGATCCGGTTAACGAACGTGTATAAACTGTTCTTATTTCCAATAAACTTCTCAACATTTTTAAGTCGGTTGATCACTTGTGTCATGCTGGCATCGGAAAGGGGTGTTGTTGCGTCTCCTTCCATTTTGTTTATTTAATTAATTACACTATTTTTTTATTTATTTATTTTTATTTATTTATTTATTTTTTTTTTTTCACTTAATTTTAAGTTCAGTTTTTTTTTATTGTAAATTATTGTTTGTTTAATTTTATTCACTTAATTTTAAGTTCAGTTTGGTTCCTTTTATTGTAAATTATTATTTGTTTAATTGTATTCACTTCATTTTAAGTTCAGTTTCTTTTTATTGTAAATTATTATTTGTTTAATTGTATTCACTTAGTTCTAAGTTCAGTTTGTTTTTGCTGTAAATTATTATTTGTTTAATTGTATTCACTTAATTTTAAGTTCAGTTTGTTTGTATTGTAAATTCTTATTTGTTTAATTGTATTCACTTAATTTTAAGTTCAGTTTGTTTTTATTGTAAATTCTTATTTGTTTAATTGTATTCACTTAATTTTAAGTTCAGTTTGTTTGCACAGATAGCTCTTTCGAATTTTCGTGAGATAACCAGAAGCTTCTGGAATTATGTTCTCTTCGAATTCTATCGCGTCTTCTTGAATTGTTTTCAAGTTTTTTGCACAATCTGCGGCTTTGGCAATATGCGAAATTTGGTATACACGTCACTGTCGAGGTTTTATTTAAAAAACTTGACGCGATATTGACCGTCGCGTGGGTTGCCTTTGCGTTAGTTGTTTAGCGGATAGCAGTAAACGGGGCACAAGAATTAATAACTTAGTTATTGCATCAAGATCCACAATTTATTGCTATCCTACCGGCTGCGCCAATTAAATATTTAGTTAATTATTTACTGTGTGTTTGAGTCGAACTAATGCCGCGACACAGGCTAACGGCAACGCTAATATAATTTAAAAGACGAAGTCAAAGTTGGATTATAACAACTTGCTTTTGTTTAAAAAGACGGAGTTAAAGTTCGATTATGACAACTTGCTTTATTGAATAGTAGCTTAAGACTAAAGACAATTTCATCATAGGCTTATTTTATATGCTGTTGAAATTACGCAGCAGCAACATGACGCGTCGATGCAACCGTTACTCTTGGTGACCGTCGGACGCGTTATTCTCAGAATTTGTTCTTTTGCTATTTTTTGTTGTTGTGCGGCAGCAACGTGCAACGGCACTTTCCAAATTCTGCGCCAGTCGTTTGTTTATGATTTGGCTATCCGGTTTATTCTGGATTGGAGTCAAAGTGTGTGTGTATTGTTTCGAAGTACAATTGAGTGAGCTATTAAAATGTTTGCAACTTTCGGATGATGCATGTTGCTAGGAACAAATGTTTATTTGTGGGTGATGCATGTTGCGAGCTTGGGAATGGGAACAGCTTTTGGATATTGTGGACGTAATCAATTTGAGTATGTCACTATATATATATATATATAACATATAATATATATATATATATATATATATATATATTATATGTCGGAGCGTCAGAGGTTCGAGCGGGCGACAGCGCGTTGGTGCGTAATAAGAACACGTGTGCGTTGCTGCGCCTCTGAGTGCTGCGCAATATGATGGCATTGGGAAGTCCCGTTCTAGCGGGGCGACAGCGTGTTACTGCGTAATAAGAACACGTGTGCGTTGCTGCGCCTCTGAGTGCTGCGCAATATGATGAAATTGGGAAGTCCCGTTTTAGCGGCTCGACAGTGTGTCGGCGCGTATTGAGTGCGTGTCGGCGCGTATTGAGCGTGTGTTGGTGCGTCTTTAGCAACGCACCGTTTTAGCGCGGCGGCAGCGCTGCGTCGCTGTCGCCGAGTGTGGTTCGAGGGTAGGCTTGAGAAATAAGAGACACAAGAGTTAGTTGTGTTTGAGTTCTCAGAGCGACCGAAACTCGCTGCGCTAAACCATGGAAAACAATCTTAATGCTACAACATATATATACAGTTTGTCAAGAAACACTTTACACACTGAGAAAAAACTACAATTTTTTGACTTTAGATGCAAAGTTAAAAGTCTTTTATTCAAATAAACGAAATTTTTAAAATGCTAAGCTATTTAATATTTAATTTTAAATTAAATAATAAAAAAAAAAAACAACAAAACTAAAAATATATAACAAAAAAACAACAAAAACTAAGATGACTCACTTTTCAAGCTGTCAAGAAACTGTTTACACATTGCGTTTCAAAATTCTGTTTAGTCCAATTCTTGGAAACAACGGTACTTTTCTGTTGTCTATGCTTTTTGCATCTCTTAATACATGTTTATTTTTGCACAACTTTCAATTTGGTTGTGAAATTTTGCTGAGAACTCATCTAAAAGGGAATTACTCTAATTTATATAATGCCTGGCAAAAGATTAAGCTTTGATGTGGTCCAATTGATTTATTATAATCACAAATTGGGCAAATCTGTTGCAGAATTAGCAAAAGAGTTTGCTGTAGGAAGGAAGACAATTTACAATGTTATAAATCGCGCCGAAAACGAAGGTAGACTTGAACAAAAGGGTACAGGTGGGCGTAATAGAAAGATTTACAGTCGGGCAGACCGCTTAGTTATGCGGAAGATTGACCAAAATCCGCAAATATCAGTACGGACGATTGCCAAAGACCTTAAGCACGAATGTAACTTAGATGTGTCACATGAAACAGTACGCCAGGCCATCCTACGACACAGGTACTCTTCAAGAGTTGCACGAAAGAAACCGCTGCTGTCATCGGTAAATGTAGAAAAGCACTTCAATTTTGCTGTGAAGATGATTAGTCAGCCGGCAGATTACTGGGAAAACGTCATATTTTGCGACGAAACAAAAGTAATGCTGTACAATAACAATGGACCACCCAGAGTATGGCGCAAGCCATTAACTGCATTGGAAAGCAAAAACATTATTCCAACTGTGAAATTTGGAAAACTTTCAGTTATGGTTTGGGGGTGTATATCTAGCAGAGGAGTTGGTGAATTGGCATTTATAGAGGACACCATGAATGCAGTTCAGTACCTCAATATTTTAAAAGTAAATTTAAAGAGAAGTGCGGAAAAATTTGGCTTTATCGACAACAACAAGCCAAATTTTTAAATTTTACCAAGACAATGATCCGAAGCATAAGGAGCTTAATGTGCGGACTTGGCTGCTATATAATTGTGGGAAGGTCATTGACACACCACCCCAGAGTCCCGATTTGAACCCCATCGAACATGTGTGGGCCTACTTAAAGAAAAGGGTTGGAAAACGGGATCCAAAAAACCGCACACAACTGAAAGCTGCTATTATAGAAGAGTGGCACAATATTCCAACAGAATACCTAACAAAGTTGGTGAATTCCATGAAACAACGGGTCCAACATGTTTTTATACCCTGAACCCATTGAAAATGGGAAAACAGGGTATAATGGTTTTGTTAAAATGTATGTAACAGGCAGAAGGAGGCGTGGCAGACCCTATAAAGTATATATATTCTTGATCAGCTCGACGAACTGAGTCGATATAGCCATGTCCGTCTGTCCGTCTGTCCGTCTGTCCGTCCGTCCGTCTGTCCGTCTGTCCGTATGTATGAACGCGTCGATCTCAGAATCTATAACAGCTAGAGACTTGAAATTTGTTATATAGGTCCGTGTATAGCACGCGCAGATCGAGTTTGTTTCAAAAAATCGATAAATTTGATCGTTTAAAAGTTATCGATTTAAAACGTTATCGAAACGCAGTTATAAATTTATATCTCCCACATCTTTAGAGCTAGAGTCTCCAAATTTTGTATTCAGTATAATGTGGAGTTTATACAATTTTGATTTTTGTCAGATTTGATACCACCCCCCTTTCCTTCCCTTTCCCCCCAAACTTGTAAAATCCGTATTTCAAATACTAGAGACTTGTGCTTTGGCAAATATACACACATAAATGACAGAATCTCGCTCTGAAAGTTTGATTAAGAACGTCTATCTACAAAAGAAGTTATTAAACATTTAATATCCCATAGTAAAGCCTATGAGCGCAGCCCACGCTCAGTCGCTGCGCTAACTGCGCAGTCAGCAGAGCGCGTGCTTATGCGTATGTGTATGTGTGTATGTGTGTGTGCATGTATTGCTTGTATACATGTATATGTTAAATAAGCATAGAATGTTTGGAGTATCGGCTCTCGCAGGGTTCAGGGGATCTCCTAGTCGGGTACCGCCGACTAGAGCTTTCTTACTTGTTAATGTTAAGGGAGGGCATACTAAATTAATATTTAATTAATTTTAATAAATTGTCACCATTTGTTTTTAATTTTAAGTTAGGAACACTAAAAGTATTTTGTATAAACAGTTTCTTGACAGCTTGAAAAGTGAGTCATCTTAGTTTTTGTTGTTTTTATACCCTGAACCCATTGAAAATGGGAAAACAGGGTATAATGGTTTTGTTAAAATGTATGTAACAGGCAGAAGGAGGCGTGGCAGACCCCATAAAGTATATATATTCTTGATCAGGGCGACGAGCTGAGTTGATTTAGCCCTGTCCATCTGTCCGTCCGTCCGTCAGTCCGTCTGTCCGTCTGTCCGTATGTTTGAACGCGTCGATCTCAGAATCTATAAGAGCTAGAGACTTGAAATTTTTTATGTAGGTTCGTGTATAGCACGCGCAGATCGAGTTTGTTTCAAAAATTCGATAACTTTTATCGTTTTAATGTTATCGATTTAAAACGTTATCGAAACGCAGTTATAAATTTATATCTCCCGCATCTTTAGAGCTAGAGTCTCCAAATTTTGTATTCAGTATAATGTAGAGTTTATACAGTTTTGATTTTTGTCAAATTTTTGATACCACCCCCCTTTCCTTCCCTTTCCCCCCAAACTTGTAAAATCCGTATTTCAAATACTAGAGACTTGTGCTTTGACAAATATACACATATAAATGACAGAATCACGCTCTGAAAGTTTGATTAAGAACGTCCAACTACAAAAGAAGTTATTAAACATTTAATTTCCCATAGTAAAGCCTATGAGCGCAGCCCACGCTCTGTCGCTGCGCTAACTGCGCAGTCAGCAGAGCGCGTGCTTATGCGTATGTGTATGTGTGTATGTGTGTGTGCATGTATTGCTTGTATACATGTATATGTTAAATAAGCATAGAATGTTTGGAGTATCGGCTCTTCGCAGGGTTCAGGGGATCTCCTAGTCGGGTACCGCCGACTAGAGCTTTCTTACTTGTTATACCCTGAACCCATTGAAAATGGGAAATCAGGGTATAATGGTTTTGTTAAAATGTATGTAACAGGCAGAAGGAGGCGTGGCAGACCCCATAAAGTATATATATTCTTGATCAGGGCGACAAGCCGAGTTGATTTAGCCCTGTCTGTCTGTCTGTCTGTCCGTCTGTCCGTATGTATGAACGCGTCAATCTCAGAATCTATAAGAGCTAGAGACTTGAAATTTTATGGAGGTTCCTGTATAGCACGCGTATATCAAGTTTGTTTCAAAAAATCGATAACTTTGATCGTTTTAATGTTATTGATTAAAAACGAAATCGGAAACCTGTTATAAAAATTTGTTTTTCTGTCTGTCTGTCTGTCTGTCCGTCTGTCCGTCTGTCCGTATGTATGAACGCGTCGATCTCAGAATCTATAAGAGCTAGAGACTTGAAATTTTTTATGGAGGTTCCTGTATAGCACGCGCATATCAAGTTTGTTTCAAAAAATCGATAACCTGTTATAAAAATTTGTCTCGCACATCTTTAAAGCTAGAGACTCCTAATTTTGTATTTAGTATAATGTAGAGTTTTTACAATTTTGATTTTTGTTATATTTTGGATGCCACGCCCCGTTCGCCCCCAATTTGCAAAAAACGTATTTCAAGTGCTAGAGACTTGTGCTTCAGCAAATACACACATATGAATGACCTGATCACGCTCTGAAAGTTTGATTAAAAAAGTCCATCTACAAAGGAACTTATTCAACAATTAACTTCCCATAATATAGCTCTTACTGCAGCCCAAGCGCAGTCGCTGCGTAAACTGCGCAGTCAGCAGAGCGCTCGCTTATGCGTGTGTGCGTATGTGTGTGTGTGTGTGTGTATGTGTTGCTCGTAACGCATACATATTAAGAGAAGTGTAGAACGTTTGGAATATCGGCTCTTCGCAGGGTTCAGAGCTTTCTTACTTGTTATACCCTGAACCCATTGAAAATGGGAAATCAGGGTATAATGTTTTTGTGGAAATGTATGTAACAGGCAGAAGGAGACATCGCAGACCCCATAAAGTATATATATTCTTGATCAGCTCGATGAGCTGAGTTGAAATAGCCCTGTCCGTCTGTCCGCCCGTCCGTGTTAACGCAGCGATCTCGTAAACCACAAAAGCTAGAGATCTGAAATTTTCAGAGTATACTCGTGTGTGGCCTACGCAGTACGAGTTTTTTTTAGATTTTCGATAACTCATCCCGTTTCCTTATTATCGATAAAAATCGATAACTTTTCTTCCGTTAAGCATACCGTAAAAGCTAGAGACTCCAAATTTACTGTGTAGATCCGTGTAATGAATGCGGACAATTTGTAATTTTTGGATTTTTGATGCCACGCCCCCTTCGCCCCCAATTTGCAAAAATCGTATTTCAAATACTAGAGACTTGTGCTTTAGCTAATACACACGTATGAATGACATAATTACGATGTGAAAGTTTGATTAAGAAAGTCCATCCACAAAAAAAGTTATTAAACATTTAATTTCCAATACAATAGGCATATTGCAGCCCGAGCGCAGTCGCTGCGCTAACTGCACAGTCAGCAGAGCGCGTGCTTATGCGTATGCATGTGTGTGTGTGTGCGTGTTGCTCGCAATATTTGTATATGTAAAATAAGCATAGAATGTTGGGAAGATTGGCTCTTCGCAGGGTTCAGGGTAGCTCGTAGTCGAGCCGTCTCGACTAGAGCACTCTTACTTGTTTTGATATATATTTTTAGTTTTGTTGTTTTTTTTTTTATTATTTAATTTAAAATTAAATATTAAATAGCTTAGCATTTTAAAAATTTCGTTTATTTGAATAAAAGACTTTTATTTTTGCATCTAAAGTCAAAAAATGTAGTTTTTTCTCAGTGTGTAAAGTGTTTCTTGACAAACTGTATAAGAGTTATATCAAAGACAGTTGCGGAGAAGATTTTTTTTTTTGTTACAATATTAAAAGAAGATTGAACCGAAGTAGGATTTAACGATATAGGAGACAACCTATTTCGATTCTTGTGTTTGAATTCATGCACAACTACAATAGGTGGCCGAATTTTCGAGTCAGATACAGTTCTGAACAAGTAACAACGTTGCAGTCGGGCGCTACCGACTGCGGAATACTCATTCACACCCGCACAGTTCACGCCCATTGCCACGCCCACAATTAGTTTGTACATATAATACATTGGAATTCAATAGAGGATATCAGCAATAATATCGTCATAAAATTTTGATTTTCTCACTGAGAATCGGAAAATCATACAGTTATTCCCGATTTGCCTCGCCCCCAGTGGGCGTAGACATATAATTTTTGGCCAGTTCTTAGAAGAAGTGAAGGGTAACGTAAGTGTGAAATTTGGATGCTTACACTCAAAAAATGCAGGTATTATGTAGCCGGGCATGCCCCATAAGGGGCGTAAAAATTATTTTTGGCGCATCGATAGAGGAGTTCACCAGTAACTTACCATCCAATTTTGAAGCTTCTAGCTCTAAAACTGTAGGAGCTATAAACTTTTGCGGTTTGCCACGCCCCCTATGGGCGTAGATATATCCGCCATATCTTTTTCATCTTAGGTTGTCAACCCGAGTATATATACCAAATTTCAAGTCTGTAGCATTCATAGTGCTCACAATATAACAGAATTTGAAAAATCACTATATAGTCAGATCCGATTTGCCACGCCCCTAGTAGGCGTGGATATATTGTTTTTTAGTCGATCTTCATAGGATCGATGCAGTAACCTACGTGCCAAATTTAGCCGTTCTAGCTTTGAAACTGTAGAAGACACAGTTTTACCCGATTTGCCACGCCCCCAATGGGCGTAGATATATCCGCCATAGCTTTTTCATCTTGAGTTGTAAACACGAGTCTACATTTTAAATTGCAACACTCTAGCACTTCTAGTAGTGTTTCTGAGATATCGGAAAAAAAAATTTCCGATTTGCCACGCCCCTAGTGGGCGTATCGGGAAAATCCTGACACAATTCGAGGGTATACACGAGTATATATTCCAAATTTCAACTTTCTAGCTTCAAAACTGTGCAAATGGTTTGCGTTCATACGGACAGAGGGACGGACAGCGTGACGGACATTGCACAAAACCAATATACTCATTTCACTTTGTGAATGAGTATAAAAATTCAGCGGGCAAATTGATTTTGAATGAAGTCATTTCACGATTAGTCGCGAAATTGAACATCGAAATAAAAACATTGGCTGCAGATTTGCTAGCAATAAAAGCAGCTTCACATATGATGTCAGATGAAAGCCTAGATAGGAAAACTTGCTTTCGAGGAGAAACGACAGATAAAGTAGGTATATTAAAAGTTAGAGAAGAGGTCGAAATATTGTTCATTGTATGAGCAACAATCTGGGAAGCTTGTAATTTTTATTATACCGAAACTAGATAACTGAAAATATTATTAAGTTTTAAAAATTGAACCCGCACTGAATTGCACAATTCGGAAAAATTTCATTGATGAAATTTATTTTTTTTTTCTAAGCAAGTGAAATTTTTTTCACTCATAGGTGCTATTTAAATTAAATGTTGCCAAAAGGATAAAGCGTAGCTCCAGAACTGTTGACAGATTCTGAAAAGATCCGCAGGCATATGGAACACCGAAAACAAACACTAACTTCGCAATTCGCTGAAGTCAACAGCTAATATTAAGCAATTAGCCAGTGTAAACGCAAGCCTGTCCACTGTTCAGCGTAAAATTAGGAATGCACAAAATCTTAGGCGTCTGAAAATTAAGAAAAATGCATCTCTGAATGCTATACGCAAAGAAAAACGACTTAAAAATGCAAAAGAACACATGGCGTGGATTGTTCAATCTGACACTCCACTGTATGATTGGCGTTTGATTATGACCATTACATTTTATGGTCGGATAGAATTAATTGTAATAAATAAACAAGTAAGAGTGCTCTAGTCGAGACGGCTCAATCTTCCCAACATGCTATGCTTATTTTACATATACAAATATTGCGAGCAACACACACACATACACACATGCATACGCTCGCACGCATAAGCACGCGAATTTTATTAAACTGTGAGGTGGTCTATAAAAATATAAAATAATAAAATAAATAGTATAAAATAATAAAATAAATAATACACGACGTGTATGCTTCAGTGGCAAGAATCAACTAAACTGTCTTTATTCAAAGTGTGTCTTAATATACATAAATGTGTCTTACATTCTATTCGTGGTAGTAAATTAGATTGGAATTCCTTTTCTGGGAATGGAGTGGACTTATATGTAACTTCTCCCCCCCTTTAGAAAAGAATTCTCCTAAATTCTATTCTTATTAAGTTGGATTTTAATTTTTTTTTTCGTGCTTTAGGATAATGTATTAAAGAATTATTTGTAATTTGTATTATTTTGTTGTTACAGTTTTAATCAATTTTTCGTTGTTTTTGTTTTTGTAAATTATGGTTTCTTCGTCTAGTTCTATCATTTCCATTTCTTCTCATTTTATCAATTTGCAATTTTTATTTTATTTACTTTTTCTTTTTTTTTTCAATATACAATGTTTGCTGTTTTTCATTTCTTTCAATTTTTTATTATACCCTGAACCCATTGAAAATGGGAAAACAGGGTATAATGGTTTTGTTAAAATGTATGTAACAGGCAGAAGGAGGCGTGGCAGACCCCATAAAGTATATATATTCTTGATCAGGGCGACGAGCTGAGTTGATTTAGCCCTGTCCGTCTGTCCGTCCGTCCGTCCGTCCGTCTGTCCGTCTGTCCGTATGTTTGAACGCGTCGATCTCAGAATCTATAAGAGCTAGAGACTTGAAATTTTTTATGTAGGTTCGTGTATAGCACAGATCGAGTTTGTTTCAAAAATTCGATAACTTTTATCGTTTTAATGTTATCGATTAAAAACGAAATTGAAAACCAGTTATAAAATTATGGCTTGCACATCTTTCAAGCTAGAGACTCTTTATTTTGTATATAGTTGTATGTTTATTTTATACAATTTTGGTTTTTGTTATATTTTGGATGCCACGCCCCCTTCGCCCCCAATTTTCAAAAAACGTATTTCAAGTACTAGAGACTTGTGCTTCGGCAAATACACACATATGATTAACATTATCACACTCTGAAAGTATGATTCAAAAAGTCCATCTACAAAGAAACTTATTCAACAATTAAGTTTTCATAACATAGCCTTACTGCACTCCGAGCGCAGTCGCTGCGTAAACTGCGCAGTCAGCAGAGCGCGTGCTTATGCGTGCGTGCGTATGTGTGTGTATGTGTGTGTATGTATTGCTCGTAATGTCTACTTAGGAGAAGTGTAGAACGTTTGGAATATCGGCTCTTCGCAGGGTTCAGGGGATCTCCTAGTCGGGTACTCCCGACTAGAGCTTTCTTACTTGTTTGTTTTATATGTGTAAGTAACATTTTTATACTTAAATACAACTTCGGATTTTTGATCTATTTCAAATTATTCTATATTAGGTATTGGCTTCATTGTTTCCAGAATTAATATTACCATCATTAGCATCTTCTGTAAATTTGTAAGCTCGTTTAATATTCTTTGGGTCAATGTTTTTATACCCTGAACCCATTGAAAATGGGAAACAGGGTATAATGGTTTTGTTAAAATGTATGTAACAGGCAGAAGGAGGCGTGGCAGACCCCATAAAGTATATATATTCTTGATCAGCTCGACGAACTGAGTCGATATAGCCATGTCCGTCTGTCCGTCTGTCCGTCCGTCCGTCTGTCCGTCTGTCCGTCTGTCCGTCCGTCCGTCTGTCCGTATGTATGAACGCGTCGATCTCAGAATCTATAAGAGTTAGAGCTAAAGAAATTTTCTATGTAGATCCGTGTATAGCACGCGCAGGTCGAGTTTGTTTCAAAAAATCGATAAATTTGATCGTTTTAAAGTTATCGATTTAAAACGTTATCGAAATGCAGTTATAAATTTATATCTCCTTCATCTTTAAAGCTAAAGTCTCCAAATTTTGTATTTAGTATAATGTGGAGTTTATACAATTTTGATTTTTGTCACATTTTGGATACCATCCCCCCTTTCCTTCCCTTGCCCCCAAACATGTAAAAGCCGTATTTCAAATACTAGGGACTTGTGCTTTGGCAAATACATACATATAAATGACATTATTACGCTGTGAAAGTTTGATTAAGAAAACATTTAATTTCCCATACAATAGGCATATTGCAGCCCAAACGCAGTCGCTGCGTTGACTGCGCAGTCAGCAGAGCGCGTGCTTATGCGTGCGTGCGTATGCATGTGTGTGTGTGTGTGTGTGCATGTGTTTATTGTATATATATGTTAAATAAGCATAGAATGTTTGGAGTATTGGCTCTTCGCGGGGTTCAGGGGATCTCCTAGTCGGGTACCGCCGACTAGAGCTTTCTTGTTATACCCTGAACCCAATGAAAATGGAAAAACAGGGTATAATGGTTTTGTTAAAATGTATGTAACAGGCAGAAGGAGGCGTGGCAGACCCCATAAAGTATATATATTCTTGATCAGGGCGACGAGCTGAGTTGATTTAGCTCTGTCTGTCTGTCTGTCTGTCCGTCTGTCCGTCTGTCCGTCTATGAACGCGTCGATCTCAGAATCTATAAGAGCTAGAGACTTGAAATTTTTTATGTAGATCCGTGTATAGCACGCGCAGATCGAGTTTGTTTAAAAAAATCGATAAATTTTATCGTTTTAATGTTATCGATTAAAAATGAAATCGGAAACCAGTTATAAAAATATGTCTCGCACATCTTTAAAGCTAGAGACCCCTTATTTTGTATTTAGTATAATGTGGAGTTTCTACAATTTTGATTTTTGTTATATTTTGGATGCCACGCCCCCTTCGCCCTAAATTTGCAAAAAACGTATTTCAGGTGCTAGAGACTTGTGCTTCAGCAAATACACACATATGAATGACCTGATTACACTCTGAAAGTTTGATTAAAAAAGTCCATCTACAAAAGAACTTATTCAACAATTAACTTCCCATGATATAGCTCTTACTGCAGTCCGAGCGCAGTCGCTGCGTAAACTGCGCAGTCAGCAGAGCGCTCACTTATGCGTGCGTGCGTGCGTGCGTATGTGCGTGTATGTATGTGTGTGTGCATGTGTTGCTTGTATATATACATACATATGTATATGTTAAATAAGTATAAAATGTTTAGAATATCGGCTCTTTGCAGGGTTCAGGGGATCTCCTAGTCGGGTACCACCGACTAGAGCTTTCTTACTTGTTTAGTTTTGCTTTCTTATATTTTGGGGCTTCTTTGTGCCTGACTGCCTTATAGTTCTTTATAAATTCTTCTTCTCGTTTTTCTTCATAATTTTCTCTGTTACTGTTGTTATACCCTGAACCCATTGAAAATGGGAAATCAGGGTATAATGTTTTTGTGAAAATGTATCTAACAGGCAGAAGGAGACATCGCAGACCCCTTAAAGTATATATATTCTTGATCAGCTCGATGAGCTGAGTTGAAATAGCCCTGTCCGTCTGTCCGTCCGTCCGTCCGTCCGTCCGTGTGAACGCAGCGATCTCGTAAACCACAAAAGCTAGAGATCTGAAATTTTCAGAGAATACGCGTCTATAGCCTACGCAGTACGAGTTTTTTTTAGATTTTCGATATTTCATCCCGTTTGCTTATTATCGATAAAAATCGATAACTTTTCTTCGGTTAAGCATACCGTAAAAGCTAGAGACTCCAAATTAGTTGTGTGTGTGTGTGTGATCGTGTGATGAATGCGGAGATTTTGTAATTTTTGGATTTTAGATGCCACGCCCCCTTCGCCCCCAATTTGCATAATTCGTATTTCAAATACTAGACTTGTGCTTTAGCAAATACACATATATGAATGACATGTTTACGCTGTGAAAGTTTGATCAAGAAAGTCTATCCACAAAAAAAGTTATTAAACATTTTATTTCCCATACAATAGGCATATTGCAGCCCGAGCGCAGTCGCCGCGCTGACTGCGCAGTCAGCAGAGCGCGTGCTTATGCGTGCGTGCGTATGCATGTGTGTGTGTGTGTGTGCGTTGCTCGCAATATTTGTATATGTAAAATAAGCATAGAATTTTGGGAAGATTGGATCTTCGCAGGGTTCAGGGTATCTCGTAGTCGAGCCGTCTCGACTAGAGCACTCTTACTTGTTTTTTTCTAACATTTTTTTCTTGGCATTTTCAATATTTTCTTTAATTTTCTTCAAGTCTACCTTATTGTTTTCAGCTTTGTTTGGGGTGATATCCGTCAATGTAGTTTCTTACGGCTTTTTGCATTATCTGTTTTAATGTCATGTTTGATGTTTCTGTTTTAAATGTTACCCTACATTTTTCTGCCAATGAATTATGTAACCTTTCTATGTCTGAATTTCCCGTGTCACTATTTGGCTTAGTTACATCTTCTTGCATTAATAGTTCTTTAACTCTGAGTGAGTTAAACTCATTATCCGCTATGATTTTATTAGGCTTTCCTATTTTTGTGAAATGTTCTTCCAGTTGTTCTACTATGGTCATGTGATTTCTACCATTTAATGAATATAAAACTTGTCTATAGTCGTTAAGAAATGTGTATTTTTTACTACGTAAGTGTCTATAAGGACAACTTGATTCTTATCTGATGGGGTTTCTGTTCTCTTGAACTTGTTTTTTATAGGTCTCCTATCATATTAAATTTCTTTGCACAAGTCACATTGGTTAATAACCATTTGCACCAGTTCTAATAGTTTTGAATAGTAAATTCTGTTTTTTAATTGGTTGTAAGTCTCCTGAATACCTGAACACATACTCTCTCTTACGTGGTAGAACGATATTTGTTTAACTGCCTCTGTTTTGTATTCAATGTCTTGGGCTCTAAGTGTACATTTTATGAATTCTATTTGCTTGTTGTTTGAAAACATTTCTATTAATTATACCCTGAACCCATTGAAAATGGGAAATCAGGGTATAATAGTTTTGTTAAAATGTATGTAACAGGCAGAAGGCAGGAGACGTGGCAGACCCCATAAAGTATATATATTCTTGATCAGCACGACGAACTGAGTCTATATAGCCATGTCTGTCCGTCTGTCCGTCCGTCCGTCCGTATATGTGAACGCGTCGATCTCAGAATCTATAAGAGTTAGAGACTTGAAATTTTTTATGTAGATCTGCCTATAGCACGCGCAGATCGAGTTTGTTTAAAAAAATCGATAAATTTGATCGTTTTAAAGTTGTCGAGTTAAAACGTTATCGAAATGCAGTTATAAATTTATATCTCCCCATATTTAGAGATAGTCTAGTCCAAATTTTGTATTTAGTATAATGTGGAGTTTATACAATTTTGATTTTTGTCACATTTTGGATACCATCCCCCCTTTCCTTCCCTTGCCCCCAAACATGTAAAAGCCGTATTTCAAATACTAGGGACTTGTGCTTTGGCAAATACATACATATAAATGACATTATTACGCTGTGAAAGTTTGATTAAGAAAACATTTAATTTCCCATACAAATCGTCCAAGTCTGCGTGGCAGCCTCTCATTGGCCAAAACACCGTTATTGGCTTACGAGTGAAAGTGTACCCTACTTTTTCGCCGCCACAAATGGTACTTCTGCCAACGCTCGCCGATGGTCGACGTGAGAGCAACGCGAGCCAATCGCTGAATACATAAGAGCGACAGAGACAGACTAAGTCGGTCTCTGCGCCCTTTCCAATAGCGAGGATCGCTATGTGGAACAATACATGCAGGCACGCATATATGCATAAGTGCACACCAAATACATGCACTTATCCATACAATACGTGCCCGTCTATATTGTTCTCACAATAGAAAGCATAATAATTCATTAAAAAAGTAATGATCTAATGTAGGAATAAGCCGAGAAGTGTAAGGTATATTAAAGTCACCCAACACACGAAACATACCGTTATCATTAATATGTCTATTAATTTCTTTAATGCAATGTTGGGCATAAACTTGAACTTGTTGGGCATATATGAACATGTATTAAATAGGGAACACGATGGAAGAGTTTTATATATATATATATATATATATATATATATATATATAATTTCAAAATTCTGTTTAGTCCAATTCTTGGAAACAACGGTACTTTTCTGTTGTCTATGCTTTTTGCATCTCTTAATACATGTTTATTTTTGCACAACTTTCAATTTGGTTGTGAAATTTTGCTGAGAACTCATCTAAAAGGGAATTACTCTAATTTATATAATGCCTGGCAAAAGATTAACCTTTGATGTGGTCCAATTGATTTATTATAATCACAAATTGGGCAAATCTGTTGCAGAATTAGCAAAAGAGTTTGCTGTAGGAAGGAAGACAATTTACAATGTTATAAATCGCGCCGAAAACGAAGGTAGACTTGAACAAAAGGGTACAGGTGGGCGTAATAGAAAGATTTACAGTCGGGCAGACCGCTTAGTTATGCGGAAGATTGACCAAAATCCGCAAATATCAGTACGGACGATTGCCAAAGACCTTAAGCACGAATGTAACTTAGATGTGTCACATGAAACAGTACGCCAGGCCATCCTACGACACAGGTACTCTTCAAGAGTTGCACGAAAGAAACCGCTGCTGTCATCGGTAAATGTAGAAAAGCACTTCAATTTTGCTGTGAAGATGATTAGTCAGCCGGCAGATTACTGGGAAAACGTCATATTTTGCGACGAAACAAAAGTAATGCTGTACAATAACAATGGACCACCCAGAGTATGGCGCAAGCCATTAACTGCATTGGAAAGCAAAAACATTATTCCAACTGTGAAATTTGGAAAACTTTCAGTTATGGTTTGGGGGTGTATATCTAGCAGAGGAGTTGGTGAATTGGCATTTATAGAGGACACCATGAATGCAGTTCAGTACCTCAATATTTTAAAAGTAAATTTAAAGAGAAGTTCGGAAAAATTTGGCTTTATCGACAACAACAAGCCAAATTTTAAATTTTACCAAGACAATGATCCGAAGCATAAGGAGCTTAATGTGCGGACTTGGCTGCTATATAATTGTGGGAAGGTCATTGACACACCACCCCAGAGTCCCGATTTGAACCCCATCGAACATGTGTGGGCCTACTTAAAGAAAAGGGTTGGAAAACGGGATCCAAAAAACCCCACACAACTGAAAGCTGCTATTATAGAAGAGTGGCACAATATTCCAACAGAATACTTAACAAAGTTGGTGAATTCCATGAAACAACGGGTCCAACATGTTTTTAATGTTAAGGGAGGGCATACTAAATTAATATTTAATTAATTTTAATAAATTGTCATCATTTGTTTTTAATTTTAAGTTAGGAACACTAAAAGTATTTTGTATAAACAGTTTCTTGACAGCTTGAAAAGTGAGTCATCTTAGTTTTTGTTGTTTTTATACCCTGAACCCATTGAAAATGGGAAATCAGGGTATAATGGTTTTGTTAAAATGTATGTAACAGGCAGAAGGAGGCGTGGCAGACCCCATGAAGTATATCAGCCCTGTCCGTCTGTCCGTCCGTCCGTCCGTCCGTCTGTCCGTATGTTTGAACGCGTCGATCTCAGAATCTATAAGAGCTAGTGTATAGCACGCGCAGATCGAGTTTGTTTTAAAAAAATCGATAACTTTTATCGTTTTAAAGTTATTGATTTTAAAAGTTATCGAAATTCAGTTATAAATATATATCTCCCACATCTTTAGAGTTAGAGTCTCCAAATTTTGTATTCAGTATAATGGTTAGTTTATACAATTTGGTTTTTGTCACATTTTGGATACCATCCCCCTCTCCATCCCTTCCCACAACAAATTTGTAAAAACCGTATTTCAAGTACTAGAGACTTGTGCTTTGGCAATTAAATACATATTAGAGACATTATCACGCTCTATAAGTTTGATTAAGAAAGTCCATCTACAATGAAACTTATTCGACAATTAACTTCCTATAATATAGACATATTGCAGCCCAAGCGCAGTCGCAGAGCTAACTGCGTGCTTATGCGTATGTGTGTGTGTTTGTGTGTCTGCATGTATTGCTTATATATATGCATATGTTAAATAAGCATAGAATGTTTGGCATATCGGCTCTTCGCAGGGTTCAGGGGATCTCCTAGTCGGGTACCGCCGACTAGAGCTTTCTTACTTGTTTTAAAAATATTTTGTTATTGGTTTTTTTTATAAAATTGCACTTATCTATCTGAATCTTTAAATTTTTTTCTTCCAGGATTTGGAAAATTTCGATAATTGCCTGAATGTGTTCTTGCAACGAAGTGCTAAATGTTAGTATATCATCTAGATATACAACACATTTTTATACTCATTCACAAAGTGAAATGAGTATATTGGTTTTGTGCAATGTCCGTCACGCTGTCCGTCCGTCTGTCCGTATGAACGCAAACCATTTGCAGTTTTAAAGCTAGAGAGTTGAAATTTGGAATATATACTCGTCGAATTATAAAGTGTCAAGATTTTCCCGATACGCCTACTAGGGGCGTGGCAAATCGTAAAATGCATTTGCCGATATCTCAGAAACACTACTTCTAGAAGTGCTAGAGAATTGCAATTTGGAATGTAGACTCGTGTTGACAACCCAAGATGAAAAAGCTATGGCGGATATATCTACGCCCATTGGGGGCGTGGCAAATCGGGTAAAACTGTATCTTCTACAGTTTTAAAGCTAGAACGCCCAAATTTGGCTACCCAAATACTGCTACGATCCTATGAAGATCGATCAAAAAACTATATGCCCACCCCTACTAGGGACGTGGCAAATCGGATCTGACTATATAGTGATTTTTCAAATTCTGTAATATTTTGAGTATTTATACTCGGGTATATATACTCGGGTTGACAACCCAAGTTGAAAAAATATGGCAGATATATCTACGCCCATAGGGGGAGTGGCAAACCGCAAAAGTTTATAGCTCCTACAGTTTTAGAGCTAGAAGCTTCAAAATTAGATGGTTGAGTTAAAAAATACACTGTATTTTTCGCATTTTTTGAGTGTAAGCATCCAAATTTCACACTTACGTTACCCTTCAATACTTCTCTAGGCGAGGCTGCTTCACACAGTATTATTAACCTCTGGCTGATGATCGTACAGATCGTTTGAATTATTGTTTTCGTTGTTGTTGTAGTTGTCATTCTGATACTGGTCATTGTCATTGTTCCTGTTTTGGTCGGCTTCTAAATTGTCGATTTCCATTGGTTCTGCATTTTCTGGTCTATGCTGTCTGGATTGTTGTGAACCTGATTGTTGATAGTTTTGATTTTGTCTACTTTGTTCTGAATTGTTGCTTTTCATATTTGGCTGTACATTATTTTGTATAAATTGCCCTGAGTTGTTATTCTTGTAGTTCTGTTGTTGGTACCTGTTATTTTGGTTCCAATCTTGGTTTTTACAAGATTGCTGATTGTTCTGCTGTGCATTGCTTTGATTAAACTTCCCATAGTTTTGTTGATTAATTTGGTCATTTTGATTTCCCTGATTTTTTCCGGCACTCGCCATGGATCATTTGTCATATTAGGTAGCTAGCCAGATCCCACTTCTGATGTTGCAGCATTAAGATTATGTTCCATTATTTAGAGCAGTGAGTATCGGTCGCTCTCAGAACTCAGACACAACTAACTCTCGTGTCTCTTATTTCTCTCGAGCCTACCCCCGAATCACACTCAGCAACAGCGTCAAACGCTGTCGCCTCGCTAAAACGGGACTTCCTAGAACCGACAACTTAATCAACCAATCACAGCCCTTAAAAAGGCTTATGCTGATGCTGATGATGATAATTATTGCAAAATATCGAAAGACGCACCAATACGCATAACTAAAAGCCGACGCAATATGATGAAATTATATTTTGTGAAATACCGAAAACTACAACCACACACATACAAACATAGTACGCGCCGACACGACCTCGTGTAGTTTTACAAAAATGCCTTACTGCATAATTCATTATACTCATTCACAAAGTGAAATGAGTATATTGGTTTTGTGCAATGTCCGTCACGCTGTCCGTCCGTCTGTCCGTCTGTCCGTATGAACGCAAACCATTTGCACAGTTTTGAAGCTAGAGAGTTGAAATTTGGAATATATACTCGTGTATACCCTCGAATTATAAAGTGTCAAGATTTTCCCGATACGCCCACTAGGGGCGTGGCAAATCGGAAAATGCATTTTCCGATATCTCAGAAACACTACTTCTGGAAGTGCTAGAGAGTTGCAATTTGGAATATTTTCGTGTTGACAACCCAAGATCAAAAAGCTATGGCGGATATATCTACGCCCATTGGGGGCGTGGCAAATCGGGTAAAACTGTATCTTCTACAGTTTTAAAGCTAGAACGCCCAAATTTGGCACGTAGGTTACTGATACGATGTTATGAAGATCGATCAAAAATCTGTATATCCACGCCTACTAGGGGCGTGGCAAATCGGATCTGACTATATAGTGATTTTTCAAATTCTGTAATATTTTGAGCACTATTGATGCTAGAGACTTGAAACTTGGTATATATACTAGGGTTGACAACCCAAGATGAAAAAGATATGGCGGATATATCTACGCCCAAAGGGGGCTTGGCAAACCGCAAAAGTTTGAAGCTCCTACAGTTTTAGAGCTAGAAGCTTCAAAATTGGATGGTAAGTTACTGGTGAGCTCCTCTATCGATGCCAAAAAAATAATTTTTACGCCCCTTATGGGGTATGCCCGGCTAAAAAATACCCTGTAATTTTCGCGTTTTTTGAGTGTAAGCATCCAAATTTCACACTTACGTTACCGTTCACTACTTCTAAGAACTGGCCAAAAATTATATGTCAACGCCTACTGGGGGCGTGGCAAATCGGTAAAAACTATACGTTTTTCCGATTCTCAGTGAGAAAATCAGAATTATATACAGATATTACTGCTGATCTCCTCTCTTGATTTTCAAAAAATTATATATGTACAAACCAATTGTGGGCGTGGCAATGGGCGTGATCTGTGGGGGTGTGAATGAGTATCCCGCAGTCGGTAGCGCCCGACTGCAACGTTCTTACTTGTTTTATCTATAAATTTTCGAAAGTTATTTAAGATTAACATTTTCCTTTTTGATTACAACTATTTTTGTTTCAGGGTTTCATACAAAATTTTATCGTCAACTTATAGTTTTGTTCTTAAACTGCTATAAAATTAATCTTTAACTTTATTAAACTTTCTTATGCGCCACACGCTATGATCAAAACATTTGTTTTGCACTTGTGCTTGCATTATTACCAATTCTTTCAACTTTTCTTATCAGCCCCTTCAACAGTTTCATTCTCAATCATTCCAATACTGTCTCTTTCAAAAGTTTCATTTTCAATATTATTCAAATCCTCATCACTACTTTCTAACTCAACTGGTACATACCCTTCTGGCAATTTCCTTATATCGTCATGAGCATAATTGTATTTTTATACTCATTCACAAAGTGAAATGAGTATATTGGTTTTGTGCAATGTCCGTCACGCTGTCCGTCCGTCTGTCCGTCTGTCCGTCCGTCCGTCTGTCCGTATGAACGCAAACCATTTGCACAGTTTTGAAGCTAGAAAGTTGAAATTTGGAATATATACTCGTGTATACCCTCGAATTGTGTCAGGATTTTCCCGATACGCCCACTAGGGGCGTGGCAAATCGGAAATTTTTTTTCCGATATCTCAGAAACTACTAGAAGTGCTAGAGTGTTGCAATTTAAAATGTAGACTCGTGTTTACAACTCAAGATGAAAAAGCTATGGCGGATATATCTACGTCCATTGGGGGCGTGGCAAATCGGGTAAAACTGTGTCTTCTACAGTTTCAAAGCTAGAACGGCTAAATTTGGCACGTAGGTTACTGCATCGATCCTATGAAGATCGACTAAAAAACAATATATCCACGCCTACTAGGGGCGTGGCAAATCGGATCTGACTATATAGTGATTTTTCAAATTCTGTTATATTGTGAGCACTATGAATGCTACAGACTTGAAATTTGGTATATATACTCGGGTTGACAACCCAAGATAAAAAAAATATGGCGGATATATCTACGCCCATAGGGGGCGTGGCAAACCGCAAAAGTTTATAGCTCCTACAGTTTTAGAGCAAGAAGCTTCAAAATTGGATGGTAAGTTACTGGTGAGCTCCTCTATCGATGCGCCAAAAATTTTACGCCCCTTATGGGGCATGCCTGGCTACATAATACCCGCATTTTTTGAGTGTAAGCATCCAAATTTCACACTTACGTTACCCTTCACTTCTTCTAAGAACTGGCCAAAAATTATATGTCTACGCCCACTGGGGGCGAGGCAAATCGGGAATAACTGTATGATTTTCCGATTCTCAGTGAGAAAATCAAAATTTTATGACGATATTATTGCTGATATCCTCTATTGAATTCCAATGTATTATATGTACAAACTAATTGTGGGCGTGGCAATGGGCGTGAACTGTGCGGGTGTGAATGAGTATGCCGCAGTCGGTAGCGCCCGACTGCAACGTTCTTACTTGTTCAGAACTGTATGTGACTCGAAAATTCGGCCACCTATTGTAGTTGTGCATGAATTCAAACACAAGAATCGAAATAGGTTGTCTCCTATATCGTTAAATCTTACTTCGGTTCAATCTTCTTTTAATATTGTACCAAAAAAAAAATCTTCTCCGCAACTGTCTTTGATAAACCTCTTATACAGTTTGTCAAGAAACACTTTACACACTGAGAAAAAACTACATTTTTTGACTTTAGATGCATAAATAAAAGTCTTTTATTCAAATAAACGAAATTTTTAAAATGTTAAGCTATTTAATATTTAATTTTAAATTAAATAATAAAAAAAAAAACAACAAAACTAAAAATATATATCAAAACAAGTAAGAGTGCTCTAGTCGAGACGGCTCGACTACGAGATACCCTGAACCCTGCGAAGAGCCAATCTTCCCAACATT
The DNA here is from genome assembly GCA_037075265.1 of Drosophila nigricruria. NCBI lineage: Eukaryota > Metazoa > Arthropoda > Insecta > Diptera > Drosophilidae > Drosophila > Drosophila nigricruria. Next base: position 190,710 of record JBAMCI010000162.1, on the reverse strand, counting down.
ATATTCTTATTTTACATATACAAATATTTCGAGCAACACAGACACACACACACATGCATACGCCCGCACGCATAAGCACGCGCTCTGCTGACTGCGCAGTTGACGCAGCGACTGCGCTCGGGCTGCAATATGCCTATTGTATGGGAATTTAAATGCTTAATAACTTTTTTTGTGGATGGACTTTCCTTATCAAACTTTCACAACGTAATTATGTCATTCATATGTGTGTATTTGCCAAAGCAGAAGTCTCTAGTATTTGAAATACGAATTTTGCAAATTGGGGCGAAGGGGGCGTGGCATCAAAAATCCAAAAATTACAAATTGTCCGCAATCATTACACGGATCTACACAGTGAATTTGGGCCTCTAGCTCTTACGGTATGCTTAATAGAAGAAAAGTTATCGATTTTTATCGATAATAAGCAAACGGGATGAGTTATCGAAAAACTAAAAAAAACTCGTATTGCGTAGGCTATAGACGAGTATTCTCTGAAAATTTCAGATCTCTAGCTTTTGTGGCTTACGAGATCGCTGCGTTCACACGGACGGACGGACGGACGGACGGGGTCTGCGATGTCTCCTTCTGCCTTTTACATACATTTTCACAAAAACATTATACCCTGATTTCCCATTTTCAATGGGTTCAGGGTATAAATATATATCAAAACAAGTAAGAAAGCTCTAGTCGGGAGTACCCGACTAGGAGGTCCCCTGAACCCTGCGAAGAGCCGATATTCCAAACGTTCTACATTTCTCTTAATATGTATGCGTTACGAGCAACACATACACACACACACACACACATACGCACATACGCATAAGCGAGCGCTCTGCTGACTGCGCAGTTTACGCAGCGACTGCGCTTGGGCTGCAGTAAGAGCTATATTATGGGAAGTTAATTGTTGAATAAGTTCCTTTGTAGATGGACTTTTTTAATCAAACTTTCAGAGCGTGATCAGGTTCATTCATATGTGTGTATTTGCTGAAGCACAACTCTCTAGCACTTGAAATACGTTTTTTGCAAATTGGGGGCGAACGGGACGTGGCATCCAAAATATAACAGAAACCAAAATTGTATAAACTCTACATTATACTAAATACAAAATTAGGAGTCTCTAGCTTTAAAGATGTGCGAGACAAATTTTTATAACAGGTTTCCGATTTCGTTTTTAATCGATAACATTAAAACGATCAAAGTTATCGATTTTTTGAAACAAACTTGATATGCGCGTGCTATACAGGAACCTCCATAAAAAATTTCAAGTCTCTAGCTCTTATAGATTCTGAGATCGACGCGTTCATACATACGGACAGACGAACAGACGGACAGACGGACAGACGGACAGACAGACAGACAGACAGGGCTAAATCAACTCGGCTTGTCGCCCTGATCAATAATATATATACTTTATGGGGTCTGCCACGCCTCCTTCTGCCTGTTACATACATTTTAACAAAACCATTATACCCTGATTTCCCATTTTCAATGGGTTCAGGGTATAAAAACAACAAAAACTAAGATGACTCACTTTTCAAGCTGTCAAGAAACTGTTTATACAAAATACTTTTAGTGTTCCTAACTTAAAATTAAAAACAAATGATGACAATTTATTAAAATTAATTAAATATTAATTTAGTATGCCCTCCCTTAACATTAAAAACATGTTGGACCCGTTGTTTCATGGAATTCACCAACTTTGTTAAGTATTCTGTTGGAATATTGTGCCACTCTTCTATAATAGCAGCTTTCAGTTGTGTGGGGTTTTTTGGATCCCGTTTTCCAACCCTTTTCTTTAAGTAGGCCCACACATGTTCGATGGGGTTCAAATCGGGACTCTGGGGTGGTGTGTCAATGACCTTCCCACAATTATATAGCAGCCAAGTCCGCACATTAAGCTCCTTATGCTTCGGATCATTGTCTTGGTAAAATTTAAAATTTGGCTTGTTGTTGTCGATAAAGCCAAATTTTTCCGAACTTCTCTTTAAATTTACTTTTAAAATATTTAGGTACTGAACTGCATTCATGGTGTCCTCTATAAATGCCAATTCACCAACTCCTCTGCTAGATATACACCCCCAAACCATAACTGAAAGTTTTCCAAATTTCACAGTTGGAATAATGTTTTTGCTTTCCAATGCAGTTAATGGCTTGCGCCATACTCTGGGTGGTCCATTGTTATTGTACAGCATTACTTTTGTTTCGTCGCAAAATATGACGTTTTCCCAGTAATCTGCCGGCTGACTAATCATCTTCACAGCAAAATTGAAGTGCTTTTCTACATTTACCGAAGACAGCAGCGGTTTCTTTCGTGCAACTCTTGAAGAGTACCTGTGTCGTAGGATGGCCTGGCGTACTGTTTCATGTGACACATCTAAGTTACATTCGTGCTTAAGGTCTTTGGCAATCGTCCGTACTGATATTTGCGGATTTTGGTCAATCTTCCGCATAACTAAGCGGTCTGCCCGACTGTAAATCTTTCTATTACGCCCACCTGTACCCTTTTGTTCAAGTCTACCTTCGTTTTCGGCGCGATTTATAACATTGTAAATTGTCTTCCTTCCTACAGCAAACTCTTTTGCTAATTCTGCAACAGATTTGCCCAATTTGTGATTATAATAAATCAATTGGACCACATCAAAGCTTAATCTTTTGCCAGGCATTATATAAATTAGAGTAATTCCCTTTTAGATGAGTTCTCAGCAAAATTTCACAACCAAATTGAAAGTTGTGCAAAAATAAACATGTATTAAGAGATGCAAAAAGCATAGACAACAGAAAAGTACCGTTGTTTCCAAGAATTGGACTAAACAGAATTTTGAAATTATATATATATATATATATATATATATATATATATATATATATATACTCTTCCATCGTGTTCCCTATTTAATACATGTTCATATATGCCCAACAAGTTCAAGTTTATGCCCAACATTGCATTAAAGAAATTAATAGACATATTAATGATAACGGTATGTTTCGTGTGTTGGGTGACTTTAATATACCTTAGACTTCTCGGCTTATTCCTACATTAGATCATTACTTTTTTAATGAATTATTATGCTTTCTATTGTGAGAACAATATAGACGGGCACGTATTGTATGGATAAGTGCATGTATTTGGTGTGCACTTATGCATATATGCGTGCCTGCATGTATTGTTCCACATAGCGATCCTCGCTATTGGAAAGGGCGCAGAGACCGACTTAGTCTGTCTCTGTCGCTCTTATGTATTCAGCGATTGGCTCGCGTTGCTCTCACGTCGACCATCGGCGAGCGTTGGCAGAAGTACCATTTGTGGCGGCGAAAAAGTAGGGTACACTTTCACTCGTAAGCCAATAACGGTGTTTTGGCCAATGAGAGGCTGCCACGCAGACTTGGACGATTTGACGTCGCGCCAAATCACGTAATGCTGCCGTTATTGTGGACACGAGCGGCAGACAGGCCCCGCTCCAGAGCTGAGCTGGCGCCGTCATACTGCGAAGCAGGGCACCGGGACAGTCAAAAACGTGAAAAGAAGAAAGTGAAAGTATTGAGTGCCGAAGGAACAAAAACGGGAGTGAAGAAGTGATCAGCCAAGGAGCAGTGGTTTTAGAAGGACATCGCTGCCAGGACTTCGAGTTAAAGGACATCGTGGGAAAATGATATCTACGAGGGATATCCCAGACACCTATTGAGGACATGGGCTCTACGCGAAGGACACAGGAAGGACATCAACTGCCACCAACCAGGACATTGGTGCAGCACGGCTAAATGTACAGCATTAGTGACGGATCCTGGAGCAGGAGCAGAGGTAACGTTTGCGTAGCTGTGCGAAAGAGTGGTGAGCTTGAGAAGATCTCAAGGTGTGCTTGTGAGCGTATCCAGCCGTAGGAGTCACTGTAATATCCGAGCGAACCGCCGGAGTATACAGTGTGGATGCTGGCGTCACCTGGAGTGCTCAAGCGTATCCTTGGAGACCCAAGAGTGCAGTACCATTCGCCAGAGTGCGCTAAAACGTCTACCTGTGGAAAGGTGTGCTTTACTAAGCGTTAGATTATAAAAACATAACGTGTACATAAGCCACAAATAAATGAGAAAATATACGAATCGCAAACCATAAAACACTGAATTATTTTTTTTTTCGCAAGGTGATACATACAAATTTGTTGGCACGAACGCACAGTCGGCTGAGTTCGGCCCGGCTTAAACTCGGGATTAGCCGAGGTTCGTTACACTATGTTTCATCAATCAACTAATTAATGAAACAGATTGGTCTCCTTTATATAACTCAGTTGACATTAATTTGCCCTATGCCCGTTTCAAATAAAGCCACTGATTTAAAAATACTAAGTCTAAATATTTAAAAAAATTTTAAAATTCTGGATCGATTGTAGACTGGTCTAAATATTCCATAGCCAAGTCGAATTTTAATATTTTAAAACACGGTGTTATGAGAATTATATTTTTCGTTGCAAAAGGCAGTTTGTTCGTAATACTAAGCAATTATACTCATTCGTAAATTTTAAGCGTAAGTTCTCTATTTTACCTTCCTTTTTCTTTTGATTGGATAAAACTTGTAATAATCATGATTCCTCTTATCTTTTTGCTGATTATTTACAATCCATAATTCCTCAGTAGATTCCTATACCACTTCATCCCCTTACTTAATTTCTGCAACTAATATTATTATTAATGCTTCTAAAGCTTCCCCAGTTTCTCTGATTTCAGCCATTCTGTCATGGAAATCATATTTCTCTCCTGGAACTGATAATATTCCCAGTTGCGTAATTAAAGAATGTAGTGGGTCCCTTCAGACACCATTACTCAAAATATTTAATTTGTCGCTGGAAACCTATGTCCTATTTAAATGGTAGAACCCAAAGAGTTGTGTTGAGAACAGCTTTTTCGAAACTTGTTTTCGTTGCGTCAGGTGTACCTCAGAGTAGTCATTTGGGTCCGTTACTTTTTTCCCTATTTATAAATGACCTTCTAAACCGTATATCGAATTCAAAGATATTTATGTATGCAGATGACGTAAAACTTTGTCCTTCGTATTGTAATGTACTTGATCATCTACGCCTACAAGATGATCTTAATTCCTTCCAACTTCGGTATATGGCTAATCGGTTGCATTTAAATCGCTGGTACGACCTATTTTAGAATATTGTTCAATTATATGGTCTCCACAGCATAAATTGCCTTACGATATCTAAACTGGGACTCCAATCTTCGTTTACCGTCTTATATTAGTAGGCTTCTTCTTATTGATCTTCCATCATTAATCAATCATAGAACTATCATGGGGATTGTTTTTCTACATAATTTGATTATTGGTAATATTGATTCCTCATGCCTGTTATTGCAACTTAATTTTTCTATTCCTTCCAGAACAACCTTACACTTTCGTCTGTTATATTTATCATTGTGCACATCGAATTATTCTTTGCGTTGAGCGTTTCACGTTTTATGTGTTACATAAAATAAATAATAAATTTTATCACGTTTTTTCCTCTAAACTCTCTCTACCGTTAATTAAATCCTTGCTTTCAGATCATCTTAGGGAAATCCTACACACAGTTCCCAGGAGTGTGCAGGTGCACAAATTTGTCAACCTATAAAATCTTCAACATTGTGTAGTGATTTCCCAATCCTCTCTTTTCTTTATTTTTCTCTCTCTTCTTCTTATTCTGTTTGCTGTTTTTAATCTTTTAAATTTTTTTTTAATCTTTACTTTTATAGTTACTATTTAATAATTATACTTAAGTCTATAATAAATATTTTATAAGTTTCTATTAACACTTTCTATCTTTTGACCATAAATGGCTATGAATTGGGACTGGCAAATAAAATAACCCCATCGGGTTGGTGGTATTATTGAAATATTTTTTCTGTTCTTTTAAGCTATATAGCTTATTTGTTTAGTTTATCTTTAAGTTTGACTCTCGTTTTGTCAATTTCCTTTTAAATAAATAAATAAAATAAATATATATTGCGACTGCGACAGCCAAGTAAGAAGTGTAATACACTCATACATGAAGAGTTGGGACGTGCAAGAATCATCATATTACGCAAGATTCAACAGATTCCTGACATCGCAAAACATGTCACGGTAGATAGGTAAAACCTAAAATCCATGACACCGCTTCTGGACAATGATGGAATCATTCGAGTGAGTGGCAGCATCGAGAAGTCGGCGTTATCCTTTGATAAAAAAAAATACATTTTTATTACCATACAAGGATACAATTGTAAAATCTCTTCTATGAGAACTACACGAGGATAATATGCACTGTGGACTACAAGCACTACTTGCCAAGTCAAGGAAAAATAATAATAAATAATTAATGGAAAAACGATGGTCCGCAACATTACTCAAAACTGTGTCCGGTGCACTCGAGCTAAACCAAGGATGTTCCAGCAATTAATGGGCAATGTACCGGAGCAACGCGTCACTCCAGCAAGACCATTTCAAAATGCTGGAATTCATTTTGGACTCATCATAAAATTCGAGGTAAACGCCCAGACAAGGCTTACATCGCAATATTTTGCTGTTTTGCGACTAAGGCCGTAAATATTGAGACAGTAACTGAGCTGACCACTGACAAATTCATAGCGGCCTTAAAGAGATTCATGGGACGTCGTGGAAATTGTCAAGCATTACATTGCAACAATGCTAAAAATTTTGTGGGCGGCAACAACAAACTGCAAGAGTGGGTAGATACAATCTACAACGACAACACCAAAGCCAGTATATTAACCGAATGTCAGAAGACAAATGTAAGATTCGACTTTATTCCACCACGTGCACCATTATTTGGCGTGCTCTAGGAGGCAGCAGTAAAATCAGCAAAGCACTTACTATTAAAAAATGTATCGAAAAGGTCTACACCGGTACCGACAACTATATACGAGTAGTCGATATAAAAACAGCGCATGGCACATTCAAGCGTCTCATACACAAATTGGCGCCACTACTAGCCATCGATGAGCCACAACCTAAGCACCAAGTAGATGATATATTACAAACCGATCGATCTATCAACCCGAAGCCAAAACGATTTAAAATACCCAGTATGCCGTCTCTTACAACGATGTTGATTACAATCATGTTGTTGTTTAAATGTATGTCACAGGCAGAAGGAGGCGTAGCAGAGCCCAGTATAAGCCCTGTCCTTCCGTCCGTTCGTCCGTGTGTATGAACGCGTCGTTCTCAGAAACTATAAGAGCTAGAGATCAATGTATAGCATGCGCAGATCGAGCTTGTTTAAAAAATTCGATAACTTGTATCGATTTAATGTTATCGATTAAAACGAAGTCGAAATTCGGATATAAAATTATATCTTATATTTGTATGATTTGATTTTTGATGTATTTTTGATACCGCACCCCCTTCTGTAACATTTACAAAAAAACTTATTTCAAATACTAGAGACTTGGGCTTTGGCAAATACACCTATAAGTGACATACTCATGCTCTGAAAGTTTGATTAGGCAAGTCTATCTACAAAAAAACTTATTCAACAATTAAGTTCCCATATTATAACCCTTACTGCTGCCCAAGCCCAGTTGCTGCGTAAACTGCGCAGGTAACATACGTGCATACGTATGCATGTTTGTTTGTTTTCCTCATAATATATATATGTCGGCGCGTACTAAGTTTGTATGTGTGTGGTTGTAGTTTTCTGTATTTCACAATGATAATTTCATCATAATGCGTCGGCTTCTAGTTATGCGTATTGGTGCGTCTTTCGATATTTCGCAATAATTATCTTCAGCATAAGCCTTTGTAAGGGCTGTGATTGGTTGATTAAGTTGTCGGTTCTAGGAAGTCCTGTTTTAGCGAGGCGACAGCGTTTGACGCTGTTGCTGAGTGTGGTTCGGGCTCGAGAGTTAGTTGTGTTTGAGTTCTCAGAGCGACCGAAACTCGCTGCGCTAAGTAATGGAACATAATTCTTAATGCTACAACATCAGAAGTGGGATCTGGCTCGCTACCTAATATGACAAATGATCCTTGGCGAGTGCCGGACGTATTAGCGGGAGCGCGTTAGAAATTTGCTTCGAATCAATTTATCGTGTGTTTGCGTCGTTGTGTGAACATAGTGTAACAATAATATTGAAAAGATCTTGTTGGCGCAGACGCATCCGCGTGGCGTGCTACAGTAAATATAATTATGGCGGAAAATAACATAAAAGGCAGTGCGTCGCAGAGGCTCTTACAAATATGTTATCCTGACATAAATTGGACCGAGTTTAAGGAAATTTTTGTACAGCGCTTCACCAGTGTAGAAACACCAGCAGCTATGTTTTTGACAATGTTTGACTCTGGAGCGGAATGTTCGTTGATTAAACAAAAGATAAGTACTCAGTTAGCCGGTAAAAGAATTTACAACGTAGTCATGTTAAAGGGTATTGGGAATGACAGCATTTGTAGTACATTGCAAGTACTTGGCAACGTAAAAATTAATTAATAATTATCATTATATTGAGATGCTGTTCCACGTTTTGGGCTATCAGTATTTGGAGAGCGACATTGTGATTGATCGAGAAATACTGTGGCAGGGTTTTCTTGTCATTGTATCACCGGGAAAATTTGAAATTGTTAGTCCAAAATCTGTAAACTGTTGTTCAAATAATGATATATTTTTTTAAATTGGATACTGATCTTGTCGGCGAAGATAGGGATAAGTTAAACAATTTATTGGAAAATTTTTCAAAATCTTTTATAAATTTTGTCAATGCCGTTTGGTCTTAAAAATGCACCTTCAGTTTTTGAGCGTACAATGATGCATACGCTTGGGGAACTTGCAAATACATTTGTAGTTGTCTATATGGATGACGTATTGGTGGTAGCTACAATAAAAGCTGAAGCTTTAGAAAGATTACAGATTACCCTTGATATTCTCGCGAAAGCTGGATTTATGTTCAATATAGTCGACAGTTCAATATTTGGGATACGAAGTGAGCGCAGGCCGAATTCGTCCAAATTCACTTGAAGTTTCAGCGTTAACTGCTCTACCGCCTCCTCAGTCAGTCCCTGCTTTAAGACAATTTATTGGATTAGCGTCTTACTTTCGGCAATTTATGCAAGGATTTTCCTGTTTCATGAAGCCTTTGTATCTTTTGACATCGGAAAAGAACGAGTTTGTTTGGAAGCCAGAACATGAACAAATAAGACAAAAAGTTATTTCTGTACTTACACAGAAGCCAGTTTTAGTTATTTTTGACCCTAAATATCCAATTGAATTGCATACTGATGCAAGTGCTCGTGGATATGGAGCCATCTTGCTACACAAAATCGATAACAAGCCGCATGTCGTTGAATTTTTCAGTAAGGCTACTTCAACTGCAGAATCACGATACCATTCTTATGAGTTGGAGACCCTTGCGGTTTTCATGGCTATAACGCATTTTCGTCATTATGTGATAGGTAAAGATTTTGTACTTTTTACCGATTGAAACTCACTTAAAAGCATCAAGAACTAAACGTGACCTATCTCCCAGAGCACAAAGATGGTGGGCTTATTTACAGTCGTTCTCATTTGATTTGCAGTATAGAGAGGGGAAACGAATGGCTCATGCTGATTTCTTTTCTAGAAATATCTCATCCGCTGATGTGGTTGATATTTCTAAAGTTCCTGAAAAACGAGTTAATTTGGCAGAGATATCTAGTGATTGGCTTATGGCTGAACAGCGGAAGGATTTCGATATTATCAATATTGTGAGCAAACTGAAGGACAATTCTCTTCCCGAGGACATTGCAAAAACTTATGAGTTGAGAGCAGGATTACTTTATCGAAAAATTCAGAGAAATGGTAGAACTCGATCTTTGCCAATTGTTCCAAGGTGGTCTGTAATAAATCAGATTCACGAGACAATCATGCACTTAGGTTGGGAGAAAACTTTAGATAAGGCCTATGATTATTATTGGTTCGATAGCATGTCTAAGTATATACGAAAGTTTGTTGAAAACTGTTTTACTTGTAAGATGTCAAAGTCATCCTCGGGTAAAATTCAAGCTAGAATTCATCCAATACCAAAGGTCAGCACACCTTGGCACACGATACACATAGACGTAACAGGAAAGTTGAGTGGCAAGTCTGATCAGAAGGAATATGTTATTGTCCAAGTGGACGCTTTTACCAAATTTGTTTATTTAACACACACACTTAAGATTGATGCTGACAATTGCATAGGTGCTGTGACATCGTCGGTATCTTTGCTTGGCTGTATCTCTCTTTGGAGTACCAAAACCGCATAATAGCAGACCAGGGTAGGTGTTTAGCTAGCTCTAAATTTAGTGAGTTTTGTTCTCAACAGAAAATAAGTTTGCATTTGGTTGCGACAGGCGCAAGTAGAGCTAACGGACAGGTGAAACACATTATGAGCACTTTGAAAAAACTTACTAACGGCAGATGAGACTAGCAGCCGATCTTGGCAAAACGCATTATGTGAAATACAGTGGGCCTTAAATTGTACAGTTGGCCTTAAATTGTACAGTAAGTCGAGTAACAAAGGCAAGCCCTTTAGAATTGTTTATTGGCATTGTGAATTGTGATTTGGCAGAATCAAGAGCTCGAGCAGTGCAAAATATATCAGCGGCAGCAGTATATAGCAAGAAACGGTTTGATAAAACCAAGGCTAAGGTTGTTGGATACGAAGAAGGAGATTTTGTGTTGTTAAAGAATGAGGCAAGGCATCAAACGAAGTTGAGTCCAAAGTTTAGGGGACCGTTACAAATAGCTGAATTGTTGGACGGAGATAGATATGTCCTAAGGTCATTGACGAATAATAGAAAATACAAGTATGCTCATGACGGTATAAGAAAATTGCCAGAAGGGTATGTACCAGTTGAGTTAGAAAGTAGTAATAAGGATTTGAATAATGTTGGTAATGAAACTGTTGAAAGAGACAGTATTGGAATGATTAAGAGTGAAACTGTTGAAAGAGACAGTATTGAAATGATTGAGAATGAAATAGTTGAAAGAGACAGTATTGAAATGATTGAGAATGAAATAGTTGAAAGGGACAGTATTGAACCGATTAAGAATGAAATAGTTGAAAGGGAAAGTATTGAACCGATTGAGAATGAAACTGTTGAAAGAGACAGTATGGATGAATGAAGAAGCTGATAAGAAAAGTTGAAAGAATTGGTCTTATTGCAAGCACAAGTGCAAAACAAATGTTTTGATCATGGCGTGTGGCGCATAAGATGATGTAATGTAAAACCAGTTGAATTTATGATAATGAAAAGGATAGTGAAGAAAGTTGAATTGAGCTAAAGATTAATTTTATAGCACTTTAAGAATGAAACTAAAAGTTGAAGATAAAATTTTATATGAAGCCCTGAAACGGGAATAGTTGTGGTCAAAAGGGAAAATGTTAATCTTAAATTACTTTCGAAGGTTTATAAATGAAATGAATTATGCAGTAAGGCAGTTTTGTAAAAGTACACGAGGTCGTGTTATTGTCAGAATGGCCGTGTCGGCGCGTACTAAGTTTGTATGTGTGTGGTTGTAGTTTTCGGTATTTCACAATGATAATTTCATCATAATGCGTCGGATTCTAGTTATGCGTATTGGTGCGTCTTTCGATATTTCGCAATAATTATCTTCAGCATAAGCCTTTGTAAGGGCTGTGATTGGTTGATTAAGTTGTCGGTTCTAGGAAGTCCTGTTTTAGCGAGGCGACAGCGTTTGACGCTGTTGCTGAGTGTGGTTCGGGCTCGAGAGTTAGTTGTGTTTGAGTTCTCAGAGCGACCGAAACTCGCTGCGCTAAGTAATGGAACATAATTCTTAATGCTACAATACATACAAAAAAAGGGTAGAATATTTTTAAACAAATTAAAAAATATAACATTTTATAATCTTATCTGCGCTGCTTTCCACAAAAAAATTCTTCCCTTGCCTTGACAAAAACTTCTTCAAGTTTGCAACTCGGTCGAACAAGAGTGAATCGTCTACGGATATTTTTTTCTCCAACAAATATTCTACACAATTCGTTACACTTCCATCATTTTTATCGGAACAGTAGAAAACCGGGACAATTTCGTGACAGGTCGGGACACCGGGACAATGCCTCTTTATGTAGATTTGTTCGTATGTATGTACGTATGCTGTATGTATTTTTATACTCATTCACAAAGTGAAATGAGTATATTGGTTTTGTGCAATGTCCGTCACGCTGTCCGTCACGCTGTCTGTCCGTTTGTCCGTCTGTCCGTATGAACGCAAACCATTTCCACAGTTTTAAAGCTAGAGAGTTGAAATTTGGAATATATACTCGTGTATACCCTCGAATTATAAAGTGTCAAGATTTTCCCGATACGCCCACTAGGGGCGTGGCAAATCGGAAAATGCATTTTCCGACATCTAAGAAACACTACTTCTAGAAGTGCTAGAGAGTTTCAATTTGAAATGTATACTCGCGTTGAGCACCCAAGATCCAAAAGCTATGACGGATATATCTACGTCCATTGGGGGCGTGGCAAATCGCGTAAAACTGTATCTTCTACAGTTTCAAAGCTAGAACGCCCAAATTTGGCACGTAGGTTACTGCTACGATCCTATGAAGATCGACTAAAAAATTATATATTCACGCTTACTAGGAACGTGGCAAATCGGATCTGACTATATAGTCATTTTTCAAATTCTGTAATATTTTAAACTCTATTGATGTTAGAGACTAGAAATTTGGTATGTATACTCGGGTTGACAGCCCAAGATGAACAAAATATGGCGGATATACCTACGCCCTAAGGGGGCGTGGCAAACCGCAAAAGTTTATAGCTCCTACAGTTTTAGAGCTAGAAAGCTAGAAGCTTTGGATGGTTGAGTTACTGGTGAGCTCCTACCGATGACCCAAAAATATTTATTACGCCTCTTTTGGGGCATGCCCGACTAAAAAATACTCTGTAATTTTTGAGTGTAAGCATCCAAATTTCACACTTACGTTACCCTTCACTACTTCTAAGAACTGGCCAAAATTATTAGTCTACGCCCACTGGGGGCGTGGCAAATCGGGAAAAACTGTATGTTTTTCCGATTCTCAGTGAGAAAATCAAAAATTTTTGACGATATTACTACTGATCTCCTCAATTGACTTCCAAAAAATTATATATGTACAAACCAACTGTGGGCTTGGCAATGGGCATGATCTGCACGGGTGTGAATGAGTATTCCGCAGTCGGTAGCGCCCGACTGCAACGTTCTAACTTGTTATACCCTGAACCCATTGAAAATGGGAAATCAGGGTATAATGGTTTTGTTAAAATGTATGTAACAGGCAGAAGGAGGCGTGGCAGACCCCATAAAGTATATATATTCTTGATCAGGGCGACGAGCTAAGTTGATTTAGCCCTGCCTGTCTGTCCGTCTGTCCGTATGTATGAACGCGTCGATCCCAGAATCTATAAGAGCTAGAGACTTGAAATTTTTTTTTGGAGGTTCCTGTATAGTACGCGCTTATGAAGTTTGTTTCAAAAAATCGATAGCTTTGATCGTTTTAATGTTATCGATTAAAAACGAGATCGGAAACCTGTTATAAAATTATACATATTTAAAGCTAGAGACTCCTTATTTTGTATTTAGTATAATGTAGAGTTTTTACAATTTTGATTTTTGTTATATTTTGGATGCCACGCCCCCTTCGCCCCAACTTTGCATAAAACGTATTTCAAGTTCTAGAGGCTTGTACTTCGGCAAATACATACATATAAATGACATAAACACGCTCTGTAAGTTTGATTAAATAAGTCCATCTACAAAGGAACTTATTCAACAATAAACTTTCCATAATATAGCCCTACTGCAGCCCAAGCGCAGTCGCTGCGCTAACTGCGTGCTTATGCGTATATGTGTGTGTATGTGTGTGTGCATGTATTGCTTTTATATATGTATATGTTAAATAAGCATAGAATGTTTTGAATATCGGCTCATCGCAGGGTTCAGGGGATCTCCTAGTCGGGTACCATCTAGTCGGTGGTACCCGACTTCCAATCTTCCTTGTTTATATTATATATATTATATTTTATAAGTTTTTATGTATATACATACAAATATACCCACAAACATACGTACATACATACGAGCATTGAATTGAGTATTACAGAGCTGCTACGCACGAGCATCTGTATCAAACGATAGCAAAGTTCAACTTTCCAAAATGCAAAGGTTAAGCCGCTGCGTAGTGTGAACGAACGTGCGTGTAAAGGGCGGAGAGCAAAATGGCACAAGTTGCCGAAATCTCTTAATGATATGCAAATTTTCTTACTTGCTATACATGGGCGGATTGCCACTCTTCATTATATTAAACCTATGGTCGGCTGCACCCAGCAAGCCCCATTCCTTGTATCTTATGCTGTTCTCTTGATATTCTGCGCGCTCAGTTGAGTGAAATGCGTCACATGCATTGCTCTTCTCTTAGCTCAATATTCTTCGGGCTCAGTTGAGTGTATTTCATCACATGCATTGCTCTTCTATGCATAATATTTTGCATTTCGGCTCTTTACTCAATATTCTGCATTTTGTTGTTTTTAGCCACAGTCAATTGCTGAAATCAATCATGATTCATTTTGCAGTGAGCTGAAGGAGATGTCAGTTGCCGAGCGTTATGAAGCAGCAGAAAGACTTTTTCTGTGCTCAAACTGCTTTGGCAAATAGCACCAGGCCACGATTTCGCTCTAGATTTCATTACAACTTACTAGATCGGGAGGCAGCTGCTATGAAACCGGCACCTATATCATCCATCATTTCGAATTCGCACAAGACAACATTTTCCAAGGAGGTTGTCACACACACACTCACCAATCAAAAAGCAGATCAAGTCATCTTGGCCACAGCCATCATCCAGGTCAGGGATGCATCACGAAACTACAGTATAGGCCGTGCTCTTTTGAATTCTTGGTCACAGGTCAATTTTATCTTCGAAAAGTTCACACAATCGCTGCATTTGCTAAGGGTCAAACGGCACAATCGGATCTCGATCATTGGCGAATCACAAACATACATCAAGTTTGGCACATTTGGATGATTTCGAGATATTTATTGATTTTTGCATAACGTCACACATTGCTTATCATCCAGATTCGGAAATCGATATTTCCTCATGGAATATATCCAAAAACATTAAACTCGTTATATCGAATTACTTATTGGAACTGAAATATTATTTGAAATTCTTGCAGCTGGATAAATCAAATTAGGTCCCTGCCTTCCTACACTTTAGAAAACGTTACTTGGATGCAATGTGTCTGGACGCTATGAAGAATCGCAGCGGCAGCGGAGGAGTCAATCAACATCAATCTTGAAAGGCTCTGGCACATTGAAGACTTGAACAAACTAATCGACAAGTTCATTCCAGAACAACTGCAGTGCGAAAAAATGTTCAATTAAACCGTACGTCAGAAACCAGATGGTAGAATTCTCCGGCTGCCATTTAGGGAGGACCCAAGATACTTTGAATCGCAATCCTCAGCTAAAGGCATCATATACTGAATTCCTGCGCGAATATAAAGACCTGAATCACATGAGCTTGGTAAACTCACCAGGGCTGGACGTGCTACACAATTATATACCTGACCACTGCGTGTTTAAGCTAAATAGCACTTCAACGAAGCTCAGAGTTGTCTTCGATGTGTCAAGTCGAACCTCATCGCAAAGATCACTCAATGTTTTATTAAACCACCCAGAAAGATCTGTACACGCTTCTGCTACGATTGAAAGACCAAGGCTTTTAAGAGGATCATTAACCGGAAGGACCCACAGCTTATTGAAAGCTTGACGTGTAGTTCCAATAACAACTTTCACAAACCGTCAACTCCAGAAATTGTCTCAATGACTCGGGCTAATGATTTCAAAGGTGGCAAGTTTTCATCCTTGACGCATAGGACGTCGTTGACAACGCCATTTTCCATTTATGTTACTGGCAAGTCGTATGAAAATTGCCGAGCTTTAGCAACATAAAATATAAGTTACCAAAAGAGAATGAAAGACGATAAATCGGCGATCTGCAAGACAGAGAAAAAGAGGAAAAAATTAATCGCCAGACAGTCGCCGTAAGTTCAAATGCTTCAGGTGTGGCCAGCAAGGTCATTTTGCAGAAAATTTTACGATGAAAGAAGGCAACGACAAAGGCAGCAAAGCGTGGGAAAAATAGCGTAAAAAACTGACCGCAGCAATCATTCGTAAGCAAGATCGGAAACTATCAAACGCAGAACGATAGTGAAGCAACATATGTGTGCACATCGTGATTTATTCGATCATTATGAACAACATAATGAAAATATCGAATTGGCTGGAAACCATTTTGTGACAGCTTGTGGTCGAGGCACTGTAATTATCAAAAGCATGCGTGGCTTTGAGATAAAACTAAAAGACGTGTTATTTGTACCAGGGCTACAATGCAATTTTATATCGGTTGGAAAGGTTGTTGCCAATGGATGTTGTTTTGAATTTTATTCTGATTTTTTCAAAGCTTAGAATTGTGAGAATAAGTTCATTTTAAAGGTGAAACAGATGAGCTGAGATTTTTTTTTGTTAGATAGAAACCAAAGAGAAGTTTTGTTTTTCAAAGAACTATAATGAAATGGCATGAGAGATATGGCTATTTAAATGTGTAGAGCTTGCGTGATCTTCAATGCAAAGAAACGGTACGTAGTTTTACATTTAATTCTACAACAGAACATTTTGATTGCATTAGTTGCTTCAAGAACAAATATCGTTGGGAACCAATTAAAAAGTCGCAAACAAATTGCATGAAATACTGGAGCTGATACATTGTGACGTGTGCGGACCTATAAGTATAAGGGACCACAATACTCGGTGAGTACTGTTTACGATATTAAGACAAGTCTGCTATTATATGCTGACACATTGCGCAGTGCTCGGGTAACATTTCGGCAGACGAATTACTCCCAGCAAAGCCTGCTGTCCTGCATGGTGATGCTTCTGATGAAAGTGCGATATGATAGCCAAGGTTAGGGGATGTTCTTTAGGTAAGATAAGTGGGTGGCGCGCATCGAAGCTGAAGGTTGAGTGTCGCAAACGGCCATCAACTCAAAGTAGACCAAAGTCATCCATAAATGACAAAAGCAAAAGAATGGTGCTTGACGAATGTAAAATCTTTCTATTTTACAGAGCAGAGTATTGTGGACCTCTTTGCACTTTGAACACGACGATATAATAGGGCCGATCCTTGACGAAGGTCGTCAGATGACAGATCAGGTGACTTTGTTTTTAGGGATGAATTTATGAATGCACCCAAAGATACGCTTCATTATTCCAAATGAAATTATGTATTTAAACGACGATACTCAGAAAAAATACTGGCACAAACCTTGTTGCCGACATATACATTTTATTTGGATGGCTCCTCTTTCAACCATGATAACACTATGGCTGAGTCTGGCCAACAATGCATTTTACATTCAAACAAATTAATTTTGTTTATTTCGCTTACCAAGTAAAAATGCAGCGCATGGCTCAAGCTTAGGCACCGTGAGGATCTTTAGTGAAGCAACTCTAGTCAAAATCGCTTCCTAGCATTTTGGTAGGCTCTCATCCCATTGCAGCATCCCGTTGATTTTTGCTCTGGCTAACGTAGGGCCTAGCGGATCGTAACATCACGCTATGGTTGATAAAACCGATTGCTTTGTATATTTTACAATACTATTTTTGGGCTCGAAAGTGAACACGAACCTGTCCTTTCGAGGCTCCCAGATGAGTCTAAGTGCTTTGGTCACTCCGCTGCCGTCATCGAGCTTGAGAAAAGTTTCCTGATCAATTTCTGGAACTTCGCGAAGTATATCAAGGGAATCGGAGCACCACTTTCTCAATTTTAAATTTCCTTGAGCAAGATGCATTGTTTGATGAATTATATCACGAACTTGTTCAACTGAATTACCTCCTGAGATCAGATCGTCTACGTAGAAGTCTCGTAGGACAGTTTTAGACCCCAATGGGTATGACGACGACTCATCCATTGCTAGTTGATGCGTTGCTCTGATAGCTAAGAGCGAAACGCGTTTGGGACCATTGGTGACGGTGTTCAATTTGAAAATCTGAATCATCAGGTGCGGAGACTTTTATAGACTGTGAGGAACAATATAGACGGGCACGTATTATAAGTATAAGTGCATGTATTTTCTGTGCACTTATGCATATATGCGTGCCTGCATGTATTGTTCCACACTCTGTCGCTCTTATGTATTCAGCGATTGGCTCGCATCGCTCTCACGGCGATCATCGGCGACCGTTGGCAGAAGTACCATTTGTGGCGGCGAGAAAGTAGTGTATACTTTCACTCGTATGCCAATAACGGTGCTTTGGCCAATGAGAGGCTGCCGCGCAGATTTGGCGTGATTTGGCGTCGCGCCAAATCACGTAATGCTACCGTTACGGAGGACACGAGCGGCAGACAGGCCCCGCTCCAGAGCCGAGCTGGCGCCGTCATAGCGCGAAGCATTGCCTGCGTCGCTGCTATAAAAAGGCGCCCGCAACTCGGCCCCGGGACAGTAAAAAAACTAGCCAAAGTGGAAAGTAAAAGTATTAATTGCCGGCATCGCTGCCAATAAAGTGAAAGTATCGAGTGCCGAAGGAACAAAACGCGAGTGAAGACGTGATCAGCCAAAGCAGCAGGGATATCGGAAGGACATCGCTACCAAGGACTTCAAGTTAAAGGACATCGTGGGAAAAGGATATCTACGAGGGATATCCCAGACACCTGGACATTGGTGCAGCACGGCTAAATCTACAGCATTAGTGAAAGATCCTGGAGCAGGAGCGTGTGAAACAATGTAGTTCGAATAGCCGGTCCTTTCATGAAGAAATCATTTAGTGAGAACCCAGATGTGGTGACGGGGGAGCCATCGAATACTACTCTCAGTAGAGCTATTCTCTTTTAGTACGCAATAATGTGGTAAGAAATATTTGCATTTTTAAAATTCTGCGGTGGGAACCAATGGCATATGGTTGAGATCCATGTATTCTTTTATAAATGCTGAGGAATTGTCTCTAATAATTTGATTTCGAGCGAACTTGAGCTCTAGATTTTCGAGTCGACGCTTAACCTGCAAGTAGGAATCGCCGAATGAATCCACGCCTAATTTTCTTGGCAAGCAAATTGAATATTCCCCTGAAGGTAATCAACGATGATTTTGTACGAAATGCTGTTCGCAATGAAGCTCTTCTGTTGTTACCTTAGCGATTGAATGCTATGATTGACGTCCGAAGCTCTTTGGGTTGCGAAAAGTAACGAAAGTTTGCCTGTTGCACGCCACCTGAAATGATCTAGCAGAGATGACTTTTCCAGGCACAGCAATTAATTTTGGCCTGCGGAACCAGGGATCAGCTAGCTGTACTGTAGTAAAAACAACGCGTATGGTTTCTATGTTGACCAGATTCAGAATGAACCCGTCTATGTACATGCAGAAGGCATATACATTGGAATGCGCTTGGGGCCGAACGGTCAACTTGGAGATTGAGCATATGACTACTTTACATATTGTATACACTACAATACGGTGGGCATATGCTTATTTGGCATATAACATACTACACCTCTCTTTTTAGAGAAATAACGTAATATTATCATGTAGTTCTTTAATATTATATTGTATAATTATTGAAAATTATATTTAATTTATATAACGCCCCCATTGGTGGCGTGGCAAATCGGGTAAAACTGTATCTTCTACAGTTTCAAAGCTAGAACGGCTAAATTTGGCACGTAGGTTACTGCTACGATCCTATGAAGATCGACTAAAAAATTATATATTCACGCTTACTAGGAACGTGGCAAATCGGATCTGACTATATAGTCATTTTTCAAATTCTGTAATATTTTAAACTCTATTGATGTTAGAGACTAGAAATTTGGTATGTATACTCGGGTTGACAGCCCAAGATGAACAAAATATGGCGGATATACCTACGCCCTAAGGGGGCGTGGCAAACCGCAAAAGTTTATAGCTCCTACAGTTTTAGAGCTAGAAAGCTAGAAGCTTTGGATGGTTGAGTTACTGGTGAGCTCCTCTACCGATGACCCAAAAATATTTATTACGCCTCTTTTGGGGCATGCCCGACTAAAAAATACTCTGTAATTTTTGAGTGTAAGCATCCAAATTTCACACTTACGTTACCCTTCACTACTTCTAAGAACTGGCCAAAATTATTAGTCTACGCCCACTGGGGGCGTGGCAAATCGGGAAAAACTGTACGTTTTTCCGATTCTCAGTGAGAAAATCAAAAATTTTTGACGATATTACTGCTGATCTCCTCAATTGATTTCCAAAAAATTATATATGTACAAACCAACTGTGGGCTTGGCAATGGTCGTGATCTGCACGGGTGTGAATGAGTATTCCGCAGTCGATCTCAGAATCTATAAGAGCTAGAGACTTGAAATTTTTTATGGAGGTTCCTGTATAGTACGCGCATATGAAGTTTGTTTCAAAAAATCGATAGCTTTGATCGTTTTAATGTTATCGATTAAAAACGAGATCGGAAACCTGTTATAAAATTATACATATTTAAAGCTAGAGACTCCTTATTTTGTATTTAGTATAATGTAGAGTTTTTACAATTTTGATTTTTGTTATATTTTGGATGCCACGCCCCCTTCGCCCCAAATTTGCAAAAAACGTATTTTAAGTGCTAGAGGCTTGACATGACATGACATGACATGACATAAACACGCTCTGACAGTTTGATTAAATAAGTCCATCTACAAAGGAACTTATTCAACAACAAACTTTCCATAATATAGCCCTACTGCAGCCCAAGCGCAGTCGCTGCGCTAACTGCGTGTATGTGTGTGTGCATGTATTGCTTTTATATATGTATATGTTAAATAAGCATAGAATGTTTGGAATATCGGCTCATCGCAGGGTTCAGGGGATCTCCTAGTCGGGTACCATCTAGTCGGTGGTACCCGACTTCCAATCTTCCTTGTTTATATTATATATATTATATTTTATAAGTTTTTATGTATATACATACAAATATACCCACAAACATACGTACATACATACGAGCATTGAATTGAGTATTACAGAGCTGCTACGCACGAGCATCTGTATCAAACGATAGCAAAGTTCAACTTTCCAAAATGCAAAGGTTAAGCCGCTGCGTAGTGTGAACGAACGTGCGTGTAAAGGGCGGAGAGCAAAATGGCACAAGTTGCCGAAATCTCTTAATGATATGCAAATTTTCTTACTTGCTATACATGGGCGGATTGCCACTCTTCATTATATTAAACCTATGGTCGGCTGCACCCAGCAAGCCCCATTCCTTGTATCTTATGCTGTTCTCTTGATATTCTGCGCGCTCAGTTGAGTGAAATGCGTCACATGCATTGCTCTTCTCTTAGCTCAATATTCTTCGGGCTCAGTTGAGTGTATTTCATCACATGCATTGCTCTTCTATGCATAATATTTTGCATTTCGGCTCTTTACTCAATATTCTGCATTTTGTTGTTTTTCGCCACAGTCAATTGCTGACATCAATCATGATTCATTTTGCAGTGAGCTGAAGGAGATGTCAGTTGCCGAGCGTTATGAAGCAGCAGAAAGACTTTTTCTGTGCTCAAACTGCTTTGGCAAATAGCACCAGGCCACGATTTCGCTCTAGATTTCATTACAACTTACTAGATCGGGAGGCAGCTGCTATGAAACCGGCACCTATATCATCCATCATTTCGAATTCGCACAAGACAACATTTTCCAAGGAGGTTGTCACACACACACTCACCAATCAAAAAGCAGATCAAGTCATCTTGGCCACAGCCATCATCCAGGTCAGGGATGCATCACGAAACTACAGTATAGGCCGTGCTCTTTTGAATTCTTGGTCACAGGTCAATTTTATCTTCGAAAAGTTCACACAATCGCTGCATTTGCTAAGGGTCAAACGGCACAATCGGATCTCTATCATTGGCGAATCACAAACATACATCAAGTTTGGCACATTTGGATGATTTCGAGATATTTATTGATTTTTGCATAACGTCACACATTGCTTATCATCCAGATTCGGAAATCGATATTTCCTCATGGAATATATCCAAAAACATTAAACTCGTTATATCGAATTACTTATTGGAACTGAAATATTATTTGAAATTCTTGCAGCTGGATAAATCAAATTAGGTCCCTGCCTTCCTACACTTTAGAAAACGTTACTTGGATGCAATGTGTCTGGACGCTATGAAGAATCGCAGCGGCAGCGGAGGAGTCAATCAACATCAATCTTGAAAGGCTCTGGCACATTGAAGACTTGAACAAACTAATCGACAAGTTCATACCAGAACAACTGCAGTGCGAAACAAGTAAGAAAGCTCTAGTCGGCGGTACCCGACTAGGAGATCCCCTGAACCCTGCGAAGAGCCGATATTCCAAATATTCTATGCTTATTTAACATATATATACAATCAACACATGCACACACACGCACGCATAAGAGAACGCTCTGCTGACTGCGCAGTTTACGCAGCGACTGAGTGTGGACTGCGCTCAAGGGCTTTACTCTGGGAAATGAAATGTTTAATAACTTCTTTTGTAGATGGACTTTCCTAATCAAACTTTCACAGCATAACTATGTCATTCATATTTATGTATTTGCCAAAGCACAAGTCTCTAGTATTTGAAATATTTATTACTCTAGTACTTGAAATATATATTTGAAAAAGGGAAGGAAAGGGGGGATGGTATCCAAAATGTGACAAAAATCAAAATTGTATAAACTCCACATTATACTAATTACAAAAATTGGAGACTCTAGCTCAAAAGATGTGGGAGATATAATTTATAACTACATTTCGATAACGTTTTAAATCGATAACTTTAAAACGATCAAATTTATCAGCCGCGAGAGAGAGGAGTGCCCGTTTGTGGTTGAAGAGTCGTGTCGTATCGATAGAGGACGCACCGTCTGGAGAACGGGACTCGCCTGCTCGACCGCGAGCTCGGTCGAGGAAGGATCTGAAGGAGGACGCAGAAGTGGAGAATCTGGAGTCGATGGACGACGAGTTAAGGATTCCGGGGACCAGGGAGTGTCCGCCGGAAATAAAGGTGATTGAGGTAGAAATGGGTCTCCCGTAGACGACGTGGAATGGCCAGAGGACCTGGAGGACGAACTCAGGGAGCTGTTGGAGACGAAGCTGGTGCTCTTTAAGAACCTAGAAAGGGTATCTCCCCTGATCTCCCGCTGAAGCAGAGGTATTATCCTATGAGCAAGGTGATTGATGAATAGATAGATGAGCTGCTTCGAAGAGGGAGCATTGAGCCGTCGCGAAGTCCGCACACTGCACAAATAGTCTTAGTAAAGAAAAAAGGAGACTACCGACAACTCAATGCACACTCGATTCCGGATGCGTATCCTGTTCCCAGGCTCAATCACCTCCTCGAGAAGTTACGCCACGGTCGTTTCATATCTACGCTGGATCTCAAGACTGGTTACTGGCAGATCCGCATGGCGGCGGATAGTAGAGAGTGTACAGCATTCACCCAGAAGAGGTTTGTTCCAATGGCGGGTAATGCCATTTGGTCTGCATTCGGTTATCGGACCTGAGATGGAGCCCTACGCATTCGTCCATATGGCCAACATCGTGGTAATCGGCGCTAAATAGGAGCAACATGTGGTCAATTTGAAGGAAGTGTTCCGTCGATTGAGGGCGGAAATCCTTAAAGAAAATAGGAAGAGGTGCAGTTTCTGCTTGGAAAGACTGGCGTATATGTGACACGTGATCAGCGGAGAAGTAATTTGCACCAATCTGGCAAAACAAGACGCGATACAGAAACTCCCAGCTTTTACCAATCTGAAAGAGTTGCTGCAATGCTTGGGGATGGCGTCCTGATACCGTCGATTCGTGCCAAATTTCGCATCGCTGGTGCAGCCAATAATGTCACTCCTCAAACAGGGCCAGAAGTGGGCACGGGGTGAGGTCCAGGAGGAGGCCTTGCAGAAAATTAAGGAGAACTTGACGACGGCGCCCGTTCTGGCGTGACTTCTCTGCCAATTTTGTGTTGCAAAAAGATGCCAGCGATTACGGACTCGGGGCAGTGTTGACGTAGACAGTAGAGGATCATGTGCGGGAGATAGCGTACGCCAGTCGCAAGTTACTGAAGGCAGAAGTGAATTGTTCGGCCACCGGGAAAGAGAGCCTGGCAATCGCATGGGCGATTAGGAAGATGCGAGCTACCTCGAAGGTTACAGGTTAAACGTGGTGACGGATTACCTAGCCTTTAAGTGGCTCAACTCTATAGATAGCCGCAACGGCAGGATCGCCCGGTAGGCGCTGGAATTGCAGCAGTACCAATTCGATGTCCATTATCGACGAGGGAAGTTGAATGTGTCAACAAGCAGTGGTAGCGGAACTACCCTAGCCAGCAAAATTCACGGATCACGTTAAGAAGAATAGAACACCGCACAGATGAAGAGGACTACATACCATGGAAACTCTGCGTTCCCGTTGGTCCGAGGGGTAGGGTGTTGCTAGAATGCCACGGCAGGACATCAAGCGTGAGAACACGGAAGCAAGGCTTGCCCTAAGATATTATTGGCCGGGCATGTTTAGAGATGCCGCTAATTACGTGAGGCGCTGCGAAACAAGCAACAAAAATCGGCCGGCTAGATGCTGACAAGACAAGTGGCTGAGCCCATGTGCGGTTTTATGTGCCGATTTTGTGGGTTCCTTGCCGCGTTCGAAACGGGGCAACACCATGCTGTTGGTGTTTCAATACGCGTTTACCAAGTGAGTGCAGTTAGTACCTCTGAGAAGAGTGACGACCGCGTGATAGCCTATATAACTATGATAGCGCAGTTCATCGAGGGTCACCAAAGTTTATCTGTCCCAACGTCGTGCATCTCGCGAAGCAGGGCGAAGTGGAGGGTGGCCAACATATCACAACTGAAATCATTCCACCAGGAAGGCAACGAGAGCACGAATATTTAAAGCACTTCGGTGTCTCGTGCTCCTTGTTGTAACTAAGGACGTGAGAAGGTTAACCCTGGATCATTAATCATTAATTTCCCGATTTGTGTAATGGATTTTTATACTCATCACAAAGTGAAATGATATATTGATGAGTCCGTCTGTCCGTCACGCTGTTTGTCCATCTGTCCGTATGAACGCAAACCATTTCCATGCTAATGAAGCTTGAAATTTGGAGCATATACTCGTGTATACCCTTGAAGTGTAAAGTGTCAGATTTTCCCGATACGCCCACTAGGGGCGTGGCAAATCGGATCTGACAATATAGTGATTTTTCAAGGTCTGTAATATTTTGAGCACTATTGATGCTAGAGACTTGAAATTTGGTATATATACTCGGGTTGAGAAACCAAGATGAAAAAGATATGGCGAATATATCTACGCCCATAGGGGGCGTGGCAAACCGCAAAAGCTTATAGCTCCTACATTTTAAGAGATGGTTGAGTTACTAGTGAGACCCTCTATCGATGACCCAAAAAAATTATTACATCGCTTTTGGGGCATGCCCGGCTAAAAAATATCCTGTCATTTTCGCATTTTTTGAGTGTAAGCATTCAGGGCAAGCAGGGTCCGCCGCCATTCGTCCATACAGTCAACACCACGACGACGAACGTGACTGGAGACCGGTGATGCTCGTCCGAGCAGAGGTGCCACCATTTTCGTCCAGGTCGCCCCCGTATGTGGAGGAACCGCCTTCACCACCCACCCTGCTAAGTCACCCGGGACTGGACACTCACACCGCCTCCGTAGAAGAAGGGACGGGGAGATGGACAAGCCCCACGCCGTGGAAATCGAGCGAGGACGATATGGAGTGCTCCACGACCGTCGCGTCGAGTCCAGCGACGGAAGCGACGCACGAGGAAATTATCCCTCCGTCACCACTCCAGCTCCAGCAGCCGCGGCACGGGAAGGTGAAGGATGGTCGGAGCAGCAAGGACGAAGACTGTGGACGAGGAGAGGTGAGGAAAGCTTCGCCGGAGTCACTAGATTTGAGCGACAAGCGACGAGGAGGAAGGTCCTCTTTTCCGGCGTCGGGAGAGCGTATTCCCCCGGGTCAATGTCCGCTACACCACGGGAGCGGTCAACAATCAGAGGGTGTTGTCCGACCCCAACTTCATGGAGCGATGACTGGCCGACGGAGGTAGGACGGGTAAGCGCAGATGCCCAAGGCGAAGGGGGCCATCAACGCACGCCCACGACCGAAGCTCCGGCGAGCCCGTCCAACGGAGGAGGAGGTTCCAGGACGAAGAGCTGTCGGCAGCAGATCCGCAGCCGGCCCAGGGAGACCCGACCGGGCCGATGATGCTGACCGAGGACGAGGATAGACTACTCTCCGACATGGCCGATGTCTTGGAGGGGTGGGAGCCGGACCTTGCCGATCTAGTTCCAGCCCAATTGATAAGATAAGTTTAGGACACAAGGAGAGCAATTAATAGCAATTAATTAAAAATAATAATGAGAAAAAAAAAGATCAACGGCTTGGGCGCGCATGCCATCGACATTCGCCACCACGGTGACCGTGGTGAAGAGCGAGAGCTATAAGGTGTTGCATTGCCGAGGCCGACGAATAAGTGAAGCGCGAGTAGAAAAATTATAACAATTTCAGCAGCCGAGCTGTGAGCGCACGTCGGCGCTCAAAGAGAAAAAAGGCGGAAATAAATGCGCGAAGCACGTGGGCTTCGCAGCAACCGGTGCGGCGGGGCTCGCTTTTACAAATTAAGGTATATAGTATAACATTGATACTTGTTAATAAATGAAATTTACTCTAGATTGATAAACTAGTCTATTTTTCACTAAGTAGAAACTAAAACCAAACATAACCGAACATAACACATGTCGACCGACGTGGCGAATCCCGTTGGCGGATGCAACTAACCCCGTAGTAGAAACAAGGCCCATTCCCGTTTTTTCGCGTGGATAGCCCCTACATAGCACATAGCACTCGTAGGTGGCATGGAGAGCGCCGGAGAATGCATGGCACGCTTCTCGGTTACCCGCGAGCTCCCGCATTCAGATGCACGGAAATAAATTTTGCAAAACTAAAATCGTGTTAACTAACATAACAAATTTTCTTGTGAGTGCTGGTCCTGGGTAGATTCATTCTGCACCCCGGCTAAAATTGTATGTATTTTACTTGCAGAGCTGCTGCGCATGAGCATGTGCATCAATAGCAAAGTTCGACCTTCAAAATTGCACTGCACTATTGATCCACGAGCGCCGGCTTAGCAAGGTTGAACCGCTGCGTCGTGAGCAAAAATTGAAAATAGGAGTGACATAACAAAATGGGAAGAAGACATACAAGAATAATTAGTTTCTCATTTGTATATTAAAGCTTTTTGTATAATAAAGCTTTGACTTTAGTTGATTGCAAATGGGCCTTTACAGTTAACAATGACGAGTATAAAGCGAGATTAGTTGATTAGTTTAAAGTGCTGCATGCCTAAATGACATTTTGGACGAAGAAATATATATGAAAATTCCTGAAGGTGTAAAGCATGCAAATGGTAAAGTCTGTAAATTGAATAAATCTGTTTGCGGATTGAAGCAGACAGCACGATGTTGGTTTGAGGTTTTTGAGAAATCATTAAAGGATATGGGTTTGGTTAATTCAGCTGTTAATCGACGTATCTATCTTCTTGATCACGGGGATATTTTCTTTTGAATGTAATTTCAATTATAATATTATGTTAATATAATTATTATAATATTATAATTTTAACTCAGACCTAATGAGTAAATTTAGAATGACAGACTTTCTTGAAGTAAAATATTTTATTGGAATAAAAGTAGAAAGAAATGATTTACATCTAAATCTGAGATATATATTAATAATGTCTTAAAGAAGTTTAAAATGGATGAACGTAATTCTTTTAGTACACCACTTCCGAGTAAGCTTAATTATGAAGCTTTTAATTTAAGACAAAAATTGTAATGCGCCATGTCGGAATCTAATTGGCTGAGAGATCTCTCATTGTCACAATAAATAATTTTTATGTTAGGGAAAAACTTTATAAGTTGTGTTATTGGAATTTGAATTTCAAGAATTGTTCTTGAGTCAATTGGCTGAGTCACTGCGAATTTAGAGAATTTATTGACACATGTTAGAAAGTATTTTTAATCTGTTGAAAATACAATAATGTATAACCGTTCGCTTACGTAAGAAGTAGTTGGCATTTCGCCTAACATCTGCTTTATCGGATATCGATCATATTTTGCCATTGAGCAGATTCTATAATTTGCAATGCTTTCTGATTCTATTTTGCTCATGTTCGGAAAGAAATAGTCACTCATTACTTATTTGACATTTTCCTACGCTGCTCGGTCCGCTCTGTCATAACAGAGCATACTCAAATGTCACTATTTCTTTCTGTTCTGTTTCGTACGAGATTTCCATCACAAGGTGCTTAGAGTACCGAAATGTTGTTAACGGAAAGAGTTTTTTGAGGCTGTGCTGGATATTGCCCACTTTTGTGAAGACTGGTAGCATGGACAACTCCTGCGTTTACTACGTCTTATTGACGTATTACATGACTTGTTTTGTTCTGAAAAAGTAGGAATGTTCTCACAGAAGGGGAATCAGATTCTTCAATTATTATCTGATTTCTGAAGAAATAAACTGAGTCATCTGTGGTCTCAATTGTATAAGTTAGGGAATCTTCACTGTGGATTATGGCAAGGTCTGAACATTGAGAATCTGAGCCCAGGGCATTCACGTGTTGACGTCACAATACGTCAGCTACATAATTTTCATTTCCATTGCGGTCTGATACAGCAATAGTGACAGGTTTGTGGTATAAAAATTAAGGTCACTAACTGCGTACAGGTGATTCCGGAGATTTTTTGATCAATTTATCGAATTTTTACGGCTGTTAAGCTTTTAAATAGATTTTAACTTTTCTTGATTAATTTTCACTAAACTTACCATTGTCGCCTTTTAAAAGGTCGGTTAAAGGCTTAGCTAAGCCGGCATAATTTTTTATGAAACACATATAGTAGCTAGATAGCTCCAGAAAAGATCTAAGGTCAAACATGGTTGATGGTGGGCTTAAGTCTAAAATTATTATTATTATTATATTGGACACTTTATTTGATGTATTACACAACTGTTAGTGTTTAATATGTATAATTAAGAGTACAGGCCCTTGACCTTTCCTTCTTAGACTGTGTATAAATTACAATAAATTTAAGATTATAATTAACATAAATAAGAGGGGGAACAATGTTTATAAAAAACCCCATAAAAAACTTAAAAACTACAACTTAAAACTAAATACTAAACTAATGTCTACTCTGGGGGTAATATAATATTTTGTATATGTGGGTATATAGAATATGTACATGTCGACGCGTAATAAGTTTGTATGTGTGTGGTTGTAGTTTTCGGTATTTCACAATGATAATTTCATCATATTGCGTCGGCTTTTAGTTATGCGTATTGGTGCGTCTTTCGATATTTTGCAATAATTATCATCATCAGCATCAGCATAAACCTTTGTAAGGGTTGTGATTGGTTGATTAAGTTGTCGGTTCTAGGAAGTCCAGTTTTAGCGAGGCGACAGCGGTTGACGCTGTTGCTGAGTGTGGTTCGGGCTCGAAAGTCAGTTGTGTTTGAGTTCTTAGAGCGACCGAAACTCACTGCGCTAAATAATGGAACATAAACCTAATGCTGCAACATCAGAAGTGGGATCTGGCTCGCTACGTAATAGGTCAATTGATCCATGGCGAGCGGTAATGGAACTTGTGAAAGCACTACAATCAACGACGTCACAAACAACAACTAGTAAGACAGTTGTGTTGCCTAAATTTAACGCAGATCTTGTTGGCGCCGACGCATCCGCGTGGTGTGCTACAGTAAATATGATTCTGGAGCAAAATAACATAATAGGCAGTGAGTTGATGATGGTTTGGAGTGCAGCGTTGGAAGGCAGTGCGTCGCAGTGGCTCTCACAAATATGTTATCCTGACATAAATTGGACCGAGTTTAAGGAACTTTTTGTACAGCGCTTCAGCAGTGTAGAAACACCAGCAGCTATGTATTTGACTACGTTATCAACTTTCCCAGCCGATGGAGAATGTCTCTCTAATTATGCTAGTCGCATGGTGACAACACTCGTCACTAAATGGCGTGAGATGGATGTGGAAGAGATTGCTGTTTCTGTGACGCTTGCTCACTTGGCCCATATGGATTCCAGATGGCAACGTCTAACTTTTAAGTCGAACGTGCGCACTAGGAGTGAACTGCAGACTGACCTTAAAGCTTTCACCTTCAACAAACGAAAGAAATTTGTACACGAAGAAACCACTACATCTGACATAAAACGGCAGAAGTTGTCAGCAATAAAATGTCATTATTGTGGAAAGTTGGGTCACAGGATGGTTGAATGCAGAGTTAGACAGCAGCAAAATTTTCTTCCCCGTGTTGCAGAGCGTAGCGGCAGGAGCGTGTTTGTTCACCATCAGCAATCAAATGTAACCTGCTTCAAGTGTGGCGAGGTTGGACACATTTCAACCCATTGCAGTAAGCTCAAAAGTAAAAAGGATCCGCATCAGGTGAAACGAGTGCAGCTTTACAAAGTTGTTGACCTTAAAGGAGAGATGGTTCATCAAGGCGAGACTTTTACGACAATGTTTGACTCTGGAGCGGAATGTTCGTTGATTAAAAATAAGATAAGTACTAAGTTAGTCGGGAAAAGAATTAACAACGTAATAATGTTGAAGGGTATTGGGAATGACAGCGTTTGTAGTACATTGCAAATACTTGGCAACGTAAAAATTAACATTCATTGTATTGAGATGCTGTTCAACCTTTTGGGCGATCAGTATTTGGATAGCGACATTGATTGGTCGAAAATACTGTCGCAGGGTTTTCTTGTCATTGTGTCACCGGGAAAATTTGAAATTGTTAGACCAAAATCTGTAAGCTATTGTTAAAATGATGATATATTTTCTAAATTAGTCCAAATGAAAGAGAGTTGGTACGCGAGAAGATTAAAGAACTAGTAGAATGCAATGTCATAAGGCCAAGTTGCTCACCTTATGCAAGTCCTATGATGTTAGTGAATAAAAAGGATGGGTTTCATCGCTTGTGTGTCGATTACCGTGAATTAAATACGAATACAGTCTCAGATAAATATCCGTTGCCTCTAATAGCAGATCAGATAGCCAGACTTCAGGGAGCGAAATATTTCACATGTCTAGATATGGCAAGTGGATACTACCAAATCCCTTTGCATGAAGAGTCAATAGACTGTACGGCTTTGTCACTCCAGATGGCCAATACGAATTTTTGTCAATGCCGTTTAGTCTTACAAATGCACCTTCAGTTTTTCAGCGTACAGTGATGCATACGCTTGGGGAACTTGCAAATACATTTGTAGTTGTCTATATGGATGACGTATTGGTGGTGGCTACAACAAAAGGTGAAGCTTTAGAAAGATTACAGATTACCCTTGATATTCTCACGAAAGCTGGATTTATGTTCAATATTAAAAAGTGTTCGTTTCTCAAGTTGACAGTTCAACATTTGGGATACGTAGTGAGCGCAGGCCAAATTCGTCCAAATTCACTTAAAGTTTCCGCGTTACCTGCTCTACCGCCTCCTCAGTCAGTCCCTGCTTTAAGACAATTTATTGGATTAGCGTCTTACTTTCGGCAATTTATGCAAGGATTTTCCTGTTTCATGAAGCCTTTGTATCTTTTGACATCGGAAAAGAACGAGTTTGTTTGGAAGCCAGAACATGAACAAATAAGACAAAAAGTTATTTCTGTACTTACACAGAAGCCAGTTTTAGTTATTTTTGACCCTAAATATCCAATCCAATTTCATTAAGGCTACTTCAGCTGCTGAATCACGATACCATTCTTATGAGTTGGAGACTCTTGCGGTTGTCATGGCTATAAAGCATTTTCGTCATTATTTGATGGGTAGAGATTTTGTAGTTTTTACCGATTGCAACTCACTTAAAGCATCAAGAACTAAACGTGACCTATCTCCCAGAGCACAAAGATGGTGGGCTTATTTACAGTCGTTCTCATTTGATTTGCAGTATAGAGATGGTAGACGAATGGCTCATGCTGATTTCTTTTCCAGAAATATCTCATCCGCTGATGTGATTGATATTTCTAAAGTTCCTGAAAAACGAGTTAATTTGGCAGATATATCTAGTGATTGGCTAATGGCTGAACAGCGGAAGGATTTCGATATTATCAATATTGTAAACAAACTGAAAGACAATTCTCTTCCCGAGGACATTGCAAAAACTTATGAGTTGAGAGCAGGAATACTTTATCGAAAAATTCAGAGAAATGGTAGAACTCGAACTTTGCCAATTGTTCCAAGAGCATTCAGATGGTCTGTAATAAATCAGATTCACGAGACAATCATGCACTTAGGTTGGGAGAAGACTTTAGATAAGGCCTTTGATTATTATTGGTTCGATAGCATGTCTAAGTATATACGAAAGTTTGTTGAAAACTGTTTTACTTGTAAGATGTCAAAGACATCCTCGGGTAAAATTCAAGCTAGACTTCATCCAATACCAAAGGTCAGCACACCTTGGCACACGATACACATAGACGTAACAGGAAAGTTGAGCAAGTCTGATCAGAAGGAATATGTTATTGTCCAAGTGGACGCTTTTACCAAATTTGTTTATTTAACACACACACTTAAGATTGATGCTGACAATTGCATAGGTGCTGTGACATCGGCTGTATCTTTGTTTGGAGTACCAAACCGCATAATAGCAGACCAGGGTAGGTGTTTAGCTAGCTCTAAATTTAGTGAGTTTTGTTCTCAACAGAAAATAAGTTTGCATTTGGTTGCGACAGGCGCAAGTAGAGCTAACGCACAGGTGGAACGCATTATGAGCACTTTGAAAAACTTACTGACGGCAGTTGATACTAGCAGCCGATCTTGGCAAGACACATTGGGTGAGGTGCAGTTGGCCTTAAATTGTACAGTTAGCCGAGTGACAAAGGCAAGCCCTTTAGAATTGTTAATTGGCAAGGTTGCTCGTCCGTTAGGGTTGCTTCCACCATGTGAAACGACATAAGAGGTGGATTTTGCTGAATCAAGAGCTCGAGCAGTGCAAAATATATCAGCGGCAGCAGTATATAGCAAGAAACGGTTTGATTAAACCAAGGCTAAGGTTGTTGGATACGAAGTAGAAGATTTTGTGTTGTTAAAGAATGAAGCAAGGCATCAAATAAAGTTAAGTCCAAAGTTTAGGGGACCGTTACAAATAGCTGAATTGTTGGACGGAGATAGATATATCCTAAGGTCATTGACAAATAATAGAAAATACAAATATGCTCATGACGATATAAGAAAATTGCCAGAAGGATATGTACCAGTTGAGTTAGAAAGTAGTGATGATGATTTGAATAAGATTGAGAATGAAACTGTTAAAAGAGACAGTATGGATGAATGAGGGGGCTGATAAGAAAAGTTGAAAGAATTGGTCATATTGCAAGCACAAGTGCAAAACAAATGTTTTGATCATGGCGTGTGGCGCATAAGATGATGTAATGTAAAACCAGTTGAGTTTATAATAATGAAAAGGATAGTGAAGAAACTTTAAGCAAGCTAAAGATTAATTTTATAGCAGTTTAAGAATGAAAAAAAAATTGAAGATAAAATTTGGTATGAAGAGCTGATACTCCAAACATTCTATGCTTGTTTAACATATGCAATACATGCACACACACTTACACACATACACATACGCATAAGCAAGCGCTCTGCTGACTACGCAGTTAGCGCAGCGACTGAGCGTGGGCTGTGCTCATGGGCTTTACTATGGGAAATGAAATGTTTAAAAACTTCTTTTGTAGATGGACTTTCTTAATCAAACTTTCAGAGCGTGATCATGTTATTTATATGTATGTAATTGCCAAAGCACAAGTCTCTAGTATTTGAAATACGGATTTCACAAATTTGGTGGTAAGGGAAGGAAAAATTAAAACGATAAAAGTTAATTTTTAAAACAAACTCGATATGCGCGTGCTATACACGGACCTACATACAAAATTTCAAGTCTCTAGCTCTTATGGATTCTGAGATCGACGCGTTCAAACATACGGACAGACGGACAGACGGACGGACGGACGGACGGACGGACGGACGGACGGACGGACGGACAGGGCAGGGCTAAATCGACTCGGCTTGTTACCCTGATCAAGAATATATATACTTTATGGGGTCTGCCACGCCTCCTTCTGCCTGTTACATACATTTCAACAAAACCATTATACCCTGATTTCCCATTTTCAATGGATTCAGGGTATAAAAATGTTCAATTAAACCGTACGTCAGAAACCAGATGGTAGAATTCTCTGGCTGCCATTTAGGGAGGACCCAAGATACTTTGAATCGCAATCCTCAGCTAAAGGCATCATATACTGAATTCCTGCGCGAATATAAAGACCTGAATCACATGAGCTTGGTAAGCTCACCAGGGCTGGACGTGCTACACAATTATATACCTGACCACTGCGTGTTTAAGCTAAATAGCACTTCAACGAAGCTCAGAGTTGTCTTTGATGTGTCAAGTCGAACCTCATCGCAAAGATCACTCGATGTTTTATTAATGGTGGGTCAAACCACCCAGAAATATCTGTACACGCTTCTGCTACGATTGAAAGACCAAGGCTTTTAAGAGGATCATTAACCGGAAGGACCCACAGCTTATTGAAAGCTTGACGTGTAGTTCCAATAACAACTTTCACAAACCGTCAACTCCAGAAATTGTCTCAATGACTCGGGATAATGATTTCGAAGGTGGCAAGTTTTCATCCTTGACGCATAGGACGTCGTTGACAACGCCATTTTCCATTTATGTTACTGGCAAGTCGTCTGAAAATTGCCGAGCTTTAGCAACATAAAATATAAGTTACCAAAAGAGAATGAAAGACGATAAATCGGCGATCTGCAAGACAGAGAAAAAGAGGAAAAAATTAATCGCCAGACAGTCGTCGTAAGTTCAAATGCTTCAGGTGTGGCCAGCAAGGTCATTTTGCAGAAAATTTTACGATGAAAGAAGGCAACGACAAAGGCAGCAAAGCGTGGGAAAAATAGCGTAAAAAACTGACCGCAGCAATCATTCGTAAGCAAGATCGGAAACTATCAAACGCAGAACGATAGTGAAGCAACATATGTGTGCACATCGTGATTTATTCGATCATTATGAACAACATAATGAAAATATCGAATTGGCTGGAAACCATTTTGTGACAGCTTGTGGTCGAGGCACTGTAATTATCAAAAGCATGCGTGGCTTTGAGATAAAACTAAAAGACGTGTTATTTGTACCAGGGCTACAATGCAATTTTATATCGGTTGGAAAGGCTGTTGCCAATGGATGTTGTTTTGAATTTTATTCTGATTTTTTCAAAGCTTGGAATTGTGAGAATAAGTTCATTTTAAAGGTGAAACAGATGAGCTGAGTTTTTTTTTGTTAGATAGAAACCAAAGAGAAGTTTTGTTTTTCAAAGAACTATAATGAAATGGCATGAGAGATATGGCTATTTATTTATTTATTTATTTATTTATTTAAAAAAAGGAAAATTGACAAATCGAGTGTCAAACTTAAAGATAAACTAAATAATAAGTTATATAGCCTAAAAGAACACAAAAAATATTACAATAATACCACCAACCCGTTGGGGGTATTTTATTTGCCAGTCCGGCCAGCTATGCCCCGATTCATAGCCATGAATGGTCAGTGATATTAATGAACTACAAAAGATAGAGAGTGTTAATAGAAACTTAAAAATATTTATAATAGATTATAGAAAACAAGTAAGAAAGCTCTAGTCGGCGGTACCCGACTAGGAGATCCCCTGAACCCTGCGAAGAGCCGATATTCCAAACATTCTATTCTTATTTAACACATATATACAATCAACACATGCACACACACACACATGCATACGCACGCACGCATAAGCACGCGCTCTGCTGACTGCGCAGTCAACGCAGCGACTGCGCTTGGGCTGCAATATGCCTATTGTATGGGAAATTAAATGTTTAATAACTTCTTTTGTATATGGACTTTCCTAATCAAACTTGTGCAGCTTTACAAAGTTGTTGACCTTAAAGGAGAGATGGTTCATCAAGGCGAGACTTTTACGACAATGTTTGACTCTGGAGCGGAATGTTCGTTGATTAAACATAAGATAAGTACTAAGTTAGTCGGGAAAAGAATTAACAACGTAATAATGTTGAAGGGTATTGGGAATGACAGCGTTTGTAGTACATTGCAAATACTTGGCAACGTAAAAATTAACATTCATTGTATTGAGATGCTGTTCAACCTTTTGGGCGATCAGTATTTGGATAGCGACATTGATTGGTCGAAAATACTGTCGCAGGGTTTTCTTGTCATTGTGTCACCGGGAAAATTTGAAATTGTTAGACCAAAATCTGTAAGCTATTGTTAAAATGATGATATATTTTCTAAATTAGTCCAAATGAAAGAGAGTTGGTACGCGAGAAGATTAAAGAACTAGTAGAATGCAATGTCATAAGGCCAAGTTGCTCACCTTATGCAAGTCCTATGATGTTAGTGAATAAAAAGGATGGGTTTCATCGCTTGTGTGTCGATTACCGTGAATTAAATACGAATACAGTCTCAGATAAATATCCGTTGCCTCTAATAGCAGATCAGATAGCCAGACTTCAGGGAGCGAAATATTTCACATGTCTAGATATGGCAAGTGGATACTACCAAATCCCTTTGCATGAAGAGTCAATAGACTGTACGGCTTTGTCACTCCAGATGGCCAATACGAATTTTTGTCAATGCCGTTTAGTCTTACAAATGCACCTTCAGTTTTTCAGCGTACAGTGATGCATACGCTTGGGGAACTTGCAAATACATTTGTAGTTGTCTATATGGATGACGTATTGGTGGTGGCTACAACAAAAGGTGAAGCTTTAGAAAGATTACAGATTACCCTTGATATTCTCACGAAAGCTGGATTTATGTTCAATATTAAAAAGTGTTCGTTTCTCAAGTTGACAGTTCAACATTTGGGATACGTAGTGAGCGCAGGCCAAATTCGTCCAAATTCACTTAAAGTTTCCGCGTTACCTGCTCTACCGCCTCCTCAGTCAGTCCCTGCTTTAAGACAATTTATTGGATTAGCGTCTTACTTTCGGTAATTTATGCAAGGATTTTCCTGTTTCATGAAGCCTTTGTATCTTTTGACATCGGAAAAGAACGAGTTTGTTTGGAAGCCAGAACATGAACAAATAAGACAAAAAGTTATTTCTGTACTTACACAGGAGCCAGTTTTAGTTATTTTTGACCCTAAATATCCAATCCAATTTCATTAAGGCTACTTCAGCTGCTGAATCACGATACCATTCTTATGAGTTGGAGACTCTTGCGGTTGTCATGGCTATAAAGCATTTTCGTCATTATTTGATGGGTAGAGATTTTGTAGTTTTTACCGATTGCAACTTACTTAAAGCATCAAGAACTAAATGTGACCTATCTCCCAGAGCACAAAGATGGTGGGCTTATTTACAGTCGTTCTCATTTGATTTGCAGTATAGAGATGGTAGACGAATGGCTCATGCTGATTTCTTTTCCAGAAATATCTCATCCGCTGATGTGATTGATATTTCTAAAGTTCCTGAAAAACGAGTTAATTTGGCAGATATATCTAGTGATTGGCTAATGGCTGAACAGCGGAAGGATTTCGATATTATCAATATTGTAAACAAACTGAAAGACAATTCTCTTCCCGAGGACATTGCAAAAACTTATGAGTTGAGAGCAGGAATACTTTATCGAAAAATTCAGAGAAATGGTAGAACTCGAACTTTGCCAATCGTTCCAAGAGCATTCAGATGGTCTGTAATAAATCAGATTCACGAGACAATCATGCACTTAGGTTGGGAGAAGACTTTAGATAAGGCCTTTGATTATTATTGGTTCGATAGCATGTCTAAGTATATACGAAAGTTTGTTGAAAACTGTTTTACTTGTAAGATGTCAAAGACATCCTCGGGTAAAATTCAAGCTAGACTTCATCCAATACCAAAGGTCAGCACACCTTGGCACACGATACACATAGACGTAACAGGAAAGTTGAGCAAGTCTGATCAGAAGGAATATGTTATTGTCCAAGTGGACGCTTTTACCAAATTTGTTTATTTAACACACACACTTAAGATTGATGCTGACAATTGCATAGGTGCTGTGACATCGGCTGTATCTTTGTTTGGAGTACCAAACCGCATAATAGCAGACCAGGGTAGGTGTTTAGCTAGCTCTAAATTTAGTGAGTTTTGTTCTCAACAGAAAATAAGTTTGCATTTGGTTGCGACAGGCGCAAGTAGAGCTAACGCACAGGTGGAACGCATTATGAGCACTTTGAAAAACTTACTGACGGCAGTTGATACTAGCAGCCGATCTTGGCAAGACACATTGGGTGAGGTGCAGTTGGCCTTAAATTGTACAGTTAGCCGAGTGACAAAGGCAAGCCCTTTAGAATTGTTAATTGGCAAGGTTGCTCGTCCGTTAGGGTTGCTTCCACCATGTGAAACGACATAAGAGGTGGATTTGGCTGAATCAAGAGCTCGAGCAGTGCAAAATATATCAGCGGCAGCAGTATATAGCAAGAAACGGTTTGATTAAACCAAGGCTAAGGTTGTTGGATACGAAGTAGAAGATTTTGTGTTGTTAAAGAATGAAGCAAGGCATCAAATAAAGTTAAGTCCAAAGTTTAGGGGACCGTTACAAATAGCTGAATTGTTGGACGGAGATAGATATATCCTAAGGTCATTGACAAATAATAGAAAATACAAATATGCTCATGACGATATAAGAAAATTGCCAGAAGGATATGTACCAGTTGAGTTAGAAAGTAGTGATGATGATTTGAATAAGATTGAGAATGAAACTGTTAAAAGAGACAGTATGGATGAATGAGGGGGCTGATAAGAAAAGTTGAAAGAATTGGTCATATTGCAAGCACAAGTGCAAAACAAATGTTTTGATCATGGCGTGTGGCGCATAAGATGATGTAATGTAAAACCAGTTGAGTTTATAATAATGAAAAGGATAGTGAAGAAACTTTAAGCAAGCTAAAGATTAATTTTATAGCAGTTTAAGAATGAAAAAAAAAATTGAAGATAAAATTTGGTATGAAGAGCTGATACTCCAAACATTCTATGCTTGTTTAACATATGCAATACATGCACACACACTTACACACATACACATACGCATAAGCAAGCGCTCTGCTGACTACGCAGTTAGCGCAGCGACTGAGCGTGGGCTGTGCTCATGGGCTTTACTATGGGAAATGAAATGTTTAAAAACTTCTTTTGTAGATGGACTTTCTTAATCAAACTTTCAGAGCGTGATCATGTTATTTATATGTATGTAATTGCCAAAGCACAAGTCTCTAGTATTTGAAATACGGATTTCACAAATTTGGTGGTAAGGGAAGGAAAAATTAAAACGATAAAAGTTAATTTTTAAAACAAACTCGATATGCGCGTGCTATACACGGACCTACATACAAAATTTCAAGTCTCTAGCTCTTATGGATTCTGAGATCGACGCGTTCAAACATACGGACAGACGGACAGACGGACAGACGGACGGACGGACGGACGGACGGACAGGGCAGGGCTAAATCGACTCGGCTTGTTACCCTGATCAAGAATATATATACTTTATGGGGT
Source organism: Drosophila nigricruria (assembly GCA_037075265.1). NCBI lineage: Eukaryota > Metazoa > Arthropoda > Insecta > Diptera > Drosophilidae > Drosophila > Drosophila nigricruria. The sequence goes on along the minus strand of JBAMCI010000162.1, from coordinate 151,037 downwards.
CTGCCACGCCTCCTTCTGCCTGTTACATACATTTCAACAAAACCATTATAGCCTGATTTCCCATTTTCAATGGATTCAGGGTATAAAAATGTTCAATTAAACCGTACGTCAGAAACCAGATGGTAGAATTCTCTGGCTGCCATTTAGAGAGGACCCAAGATACTTTGAATCGCAATCCTCAGCTAAAGGCATCATATACTGAATTCCTGCGCGAATATAAAGACCTGAATCACATGAGCTTGGTAAGCTCACCAGGGCTGGACGTGCTACACAATTATATACCTGACCACTGCGTGTTTAAGCTAAATAGCACTTCAACGAAGCTCAGAGTTGTCTTCGATGTGTCAAGTCGAACCTCATCGCAAAGATCACTCGATGTTTTATTAATGGTGGGTCAAACCACCCAGAAATATCTGTACATGCTTCTGCTACGATTGAAAGACCAAGGCTTTTAAGAGGATCATTAACCGGAAGGACCCAAAGCTTATTGAAAGCTTGACGTGTAGTTCCAATAACAATTTTCACAAACCGTCAACTCCAGAAATTGTCTCAATGACTCGGGCTAATGATTTCGAAGGTGGCAAGTTTTCATCCTTGACGCATAGGACGTCGTTGACAACGCCATTTTCCATTTATGTTACTGGCAAGTCGTCTGAAAATTGCCGAGCTTTAGCAACATAAAATATAAGTTACCAAAAGAGAATGAAAGACGATAAATCGGCGATCTGCAAGACAGAGAAAAAGAGGAAAAAATTAATCGCCAGACAGTCGCCGTAAGTTCAAATGCTTCAGGTGTGGCCAGCAAGGTCATTTTGCAGAAAATTTTACGATGAAAGAAGGCAACGACAAAGGCAGCAAAGCGTGGGAAAAATAGCGTAAAAAACTGACCGCAGCAATCATTCGTAAGCAAGATCGGAAACTATCAAACGCAGAACGATAGTGAAGCAACATATGTGTGCACATCGTGATTTATTCGATCATTATGAACAACATAATGAAAATATCGAATCGGCTGGAAACCATTTTGTGACAGCTTGTGGTCGAGGCACTGTAATTATCAAAAGCATGCGTGGCTTTGAGATAAAACTAAAAGACGTGTTATTTGTACCAGGGCTACAATGCAATTTTATATCGGTTGGAAAGGCTGTTGCCAATGGATGTTGTTTTGAATTTTATTCTGATTTTTTCAAAGCTTGGAATTGTGAGAATAAGTTCATTTTAAAGGTGAAACAGATGAGCTGAGTTTTTTTTTTGTTAGATAGAAACCAAAGAGAAGTTTTGTTTTTCAAAGAACTATAATGAAATGGCATGAGAGATATGGCTATTTATTTATTTATTTATTTATTTATTTAAAAAAAAGGAAAATTGACAAATCGAGTGTCAAACTTAAAGATAAACTAAATAATAAGTTATATAGCCTAAAAGAACACAAAAAATATTACAATAATACCACCAACCCGTTGGGGGTATTTTATTTGCCAGTCCGGCCAGCTATGCCCCGATTCATAGCCATGAATGGTCAGTGATATTAATGAACTACAAAAGATAGAGAGTGTTAATAGAAACTTAAAAATATTTATAATAGATTATAGAAAACAAGTAAGAAAGCTCTAGTCGGCGGTACCCGACTAGGAGATCCCCTGAACCCTGCGAAGAGCCGATATTCCAAACATTCTATTCTTATTTAACACATATATACAATCAGCACATGCACACACACACACATGCATACGCACGCACGCATAAGCACGCGCTCTGCTGACTGCGCAGTCAACGCAGCGACTGCGCTTGGGCTGCAATATGCCTATTGTATGGGAAATTAAATGTTTAATAACTTCTTTTGTATATGGACTTTCCTAATCAAACTTGTGCAGCTTTACAAAGTTGTTGACCTTAAAGGAGAGATGGTTCATCAAGGCGAGACTTTTACGACAATGTTTGACTCTGGAGCGGAATGTTCGTTGATTAAACATAAGATAAGTACTAAGTTAGTCGGGAAAAGAATTAACAACGTAATAATGTTGAAGGGTATTGGGAATGACAGCGTTTGTAGTACATTGCAAATACTTGGCAACGTAAAAATTAACATTCATTGTATTGAGATGCTGTTCAACCTTTTGGGCGATCAGTATTTGGATAGCGACATTGATTGGTCGAAAATACTGTCGCAGGGTTTTCTTGTCATTGTGTCACCGGGAAAATTTGAAATTGTTAGACCAAAATCTGTAAGCTATTGTTAAAATGATGATATATTTTCTAAATTAGTCCAAATGAAAGAGAGTTGGTACGCGAGAAGATTAAAGAACTAGTAGAATGCAATGTCATAAGGCCAAGTTGCTCACCTTATGCAAGTCCTATGATGTTAGTGAATAAAAAAAGGATGGGTTTCATCGCTTGTGTGTCGATTACCGTGAATTAAATACGAATACAGTCTCAGATAAATATCCGTTGCCTCTAATAGCAGATCAGATAGCCAGACTTCAGGGAGCGAAATATTTCACATGTCTAGATATGGCAAGTGGATACTACCAAATCCCTTTGCATGAAGAGTCAATAGACTGTACGGCTTTGTCACTCCAGATGGCCAATACGAATTTTTGTCAATGCCGTTTAGTCTTACAAATGCACCTTCAGTTTTTCAGCGTACAGTGATGCATACGCTTGGGGAACTTGCAAATACATTTGTAGTTGTCTATATGGATGACGTATTGGTGGTGGCTACAACAAAAGGTGAAGCTTTAGAAAGATTACAGATTACCCTTGATATTCTCACGAAAGCTGGATTTATGTTCAATATTAAAAAGTGTTCAACATTTGGGATACGTAGTGAGCGCAGGCCAAATTCGTCCAAATTCACTTAAAGTTTCCGCGTTACCTGCTCTACCGCCTCCTCAGTCAGTCCCTGCTTTAAGACAATTTATTGGATTAGCGTCTTACTTTCGGCAATTTATGCAAGGATTTTCCTGTTTCATGAAGCCTTTGTATCTTTTGACATCGGAAAAGAACGAGTTTGTTTGGAAGCCAGAACATGAACAAATAAGACAAAAAGTTATTTCTGTACTTACACAGAAGCCAGTTTTAGTTATTTTTGACCCTAAATATCCAATCCAATTTCATTAAGGCTACTTCAGCTGCTGAATCACGATACCATTCTTATGAGTTGGAGACTCTTGCGGTTGTCATGGCTATAAAGCATTTTCGTCATTATTTGATGGGTAGAGATTTTGTAGTTTTTACCGATTGCAACTCACTTAAAGCATCAAGAACTAAACGTGACCTATCTCCCAGAGCACAAAGATGGTGGGCTTATTTACAGTCGTTCTCATTTGATTTGCAGTATAGAGATGGTAGACGAATGGCTCATGCTGATTTCTTTTCCAGAAATATCTCATCCGCTGATGTGATTGATATTTCTAAAGTTCCTGAAAAACGAGTTAATTTGGCAGATATATCTAGTGATTGGCTAATGGCTGAACAGCGGAAGGATTTCGATATTATCAATATTGTAAACAAACTGAAAGACAATTCTCTTCCCGAGGACATTGCATTCAGATGGTCTGTAATAAATCAGATTCACGAGACAATCATGCACTTAGGTTGGGAGAAGACTTTAGATAAGGCCTTTGATTATTATTGGTTCGATAGCATGTCTAAGTATATACGAAAGTTTGTTGAAAACTGTTTTACTTGTAAGATGTCAAAGACATCCTCGGGTAAAATTCAAGCTAGACTTCATCCAATACCAAAGGTCAGCACACCTTGGCACACGATACACATAGACGTAACAGGAAAGTTGAGCAAGTCTGATCAGAAGGAATATGTTATTGTCCAAGTGGACGCTTTTACCAAATTTGTTTATTTAACACACACACTTAAGATTGATGCTGACAATTGCATAGGTGCTGTGACATCGGCTGTATCTTTGTTTGGAGTACCAAACCGCATAATAGCAGACCAGGGTAGGTGTTTAGCTAGCTCTAAATTTAGTGAGTTTTGTTCTCAACAGAAAATAAGTTTGCATTTGGTTGCGACAGGCGCAAGTAGAGCTAACGCACAGGTGGAACGCATTATGAGCACTTTGAAAAACTTACTGACGGCAGTTGATACTAGCAGCCGATCTTGGCAAGACACATTGGGTGAGGTGCAGTTGGCCTTAAATTGTACAGTTAGCCGAGTGACAAAGGCAAGCCCTTTAGAATTGTTAATTGGCAAGGTTGCTCGTCCGTTAGGGTTGCTTCCACCATGTGAAACGACATAAGAGGTGGATTTGGCTGAATCAAGAGCTCGAGCAGTGCAAAATATATCAGCGGCAGCAGTATATAGCAAGAAACGGTTTGATTAAACCAAGGCTAAGGTTGTTGGATACGAAGTAGAAGATTTTGTGTTGTTAAAGAATGAAGCAAGGCATCAAATAAAGTTAAGTCCAAAGTTTAGGGGACCGTTACAAATAGCTGAATTGTTGGACGGAGATAGATATATCCTAAGGTCATTGACAAATAATAGAAAATACAAATATGCTCATGACGATATAAGAAAATTGCCAGAAGGATATGTACCAGTTGAGTTAGAAAGTAGTGATGATGATTTGAATAAGATTGAGAATGAAACTGTTAAAAGAGACAGTATGGATGAATGAGGGGGCTGATAAGAAAAGTTGAAAGAATTGGTCATATTGCAAGCACAAGTGCAAAGCAAATGTTTTGATCATGGCGTGTGGCGCATAAGATGATGTAATGTAAAACCAGTTGAGTTTATAATAATGAAAAGGATAGTGAAGAAACTTAAGCAAGCTAAAGATTAATTTTATAGCAGTTTAAGAATGAAAAAAAAAATTGAAGATAAAAACATTCTATGCTTGTTTAACATATGCAATACATGCACACACACTTACACACATACACATACGCATAAGCAAGCGCTCTGCTGACTACGCAGTTAGCGCAGCGACTGAGCGTGGGCTGTGCTCATGGGCTTTACTATGGGAAATGAAATGTTTAAAAACTTCTTTTGTAGATGGACTTTCTTAATCAAACTTTCAGAGCGTGATCATGTTATTTATATGTATGTAATTGCCAAAGCACAAGTCTCTAGTATTTGAAATACGGATTTCACAAATTTGGTGGTAAGGGAAGGAAAAATTAAAACGATAAAAGTTAATTTTTAAAACAAACTCGATATGCGCGTGCTATACACGGACCTACATACAAAATTTCAAGTCTCTAGCTCTTATGGATTCTGAGATCGACGCGTTCAAACATACGGACAGACGGACAGACGGACGGACGGACGGACGGACGGACGGACGGACGGACGGACAGGGCAGGGCTAAATCGACTCGGCTTGTTACCCTGATCAAGAATATATATACTTTATGGGGTCTGCCACGCCTCCTTCTGCCTGTTATATACATTTCAACAAAACCATTATACCCTGATTTCCCATTTTCAATGGATTCAGGGTATAAAAATGTTCAATTAAACCGTACGTCAGAAACCAGATGGTAGAATTCTCTGGCTGCCATTTAGGGAGGACCCAAGATACTTTGAATCGCAATCCTCAGCTAAAGGCATCATATACTGAATTCCTGCGCGAATATAAAGACCTGAATCACATGAGCTTGGTAAGCTCACCAGGGCTGGACGTGCTACACAATTATATACCTGACCACTGCGTGTTTAAGCTAAATAGCACTTCAACGAAGCTCAGAGTTGTCTTCGATGTGTCAAGTCGAACCTCATCGCAAAGATCACTCGATGTTTTATTAATGGTGGGTCAAACCACCCAGAAATATCTGTACACGCTTCTGCTACGATTGAAAGACCAAGGCTTTTAAGAGGATCATTAACCGGAAGGACCCACAGCTTATTGAAAGCTTGACGTGTAGTTCCAATAACAACTTTCACAAACCGTCAACTCCAGAAATTGTCTCAATGACTCGGGCTAATGATTTCGAAGGTGGCAAGTTTTCATCCTTGACGCATAGGACGTCGTTGACAACGCCATTTTCCATTTATGTTACTGGCAAGTCGTCTGAAAATTGCCGAGCTTTAGCAACATAAAATATAAGTTACCAAAAGAGAATGAAAGACGATAAATCGGCGATCTGCAAGACAGAGAAAAAGAGGAAAAAATTAATCGCCAGACAGTCGCCGTAAGTTCAAATGCTTCAGGTGTGGCTAGCAAGGTCATTTTGCAGAAAATTTTACGATGAAAGAAGGCAACGACAAAGGCAGCAAAGCGTGGGAAAAATAGCGTAAAAAACTGACCGCAGCAATCATTCGTAAGCAAGATCGGAAACTATCAAACGCAGAACGATAGTGAAGCAACATATGTGTGCACATCGTGATTTATTCGATCATTATGAACAACATAATGAAAATATCGAATTGGCTGGAAACCATTTTGTGACAGCTTGTGGTCGAGGCACTGTAATTATCAAAAGCATGCGTGGCTTTGAGATAAAACTAAAAGACGTGTTATTTGTACCAGGGCTACAATGCAATTTTATATCGGTTGGAAAGGCTGTTGCCAATGGATGTTGTTTTGAATTTTATTCTGATTTTTTCAAAGCTTGGAATTGTGAGAACAAGTTCATTTTAAAGGTGAAACAGATGAGCTGAGTTTTTTTTTTGTTAGATAGAAACCAAAGAGAAGTTTTGTTTTTCAAAGAACTATAATGAAATGGCATGAGAGATATGGCTATTTATTTATTTATTTATTTATTTATTTAAAAAAAAGGAAAATTGACAAATCGAGTGTCAAACTTAAAGATAAACTAAATAATAAGTTATATAGCCTAAAAGAACACAAAAAATATTACAATAATACCACCAACCCTTTGGGGGTATTTTATTTGCCAGTCCGGCCAGCTATGCCCCGATTCATAGCCATGAATGGTCAGTGATATTAATGAACTACAAAAGATAGTGTTAATAGAAACTTAAAAATATTTATAATAGATTATAGAAAACAAGTAAGAAAGCTCTAGTCGGCGGTACCCGACTAGGAGATCCCCTGAACCCTGCGAAGAGCCGATATTCCAAACATTCTATTCTTATTTAACACATATATACAATCAACACATGCACACACACACATGCATACGCACGCACGCATAAGCACGCGCTCTGCTGACTGCGCAGTCAACGCAGCGACTGCGCTTGGGCTGCAATATGCCTATTGTATGGGAAATTAAATGTTTAATAACTTCTTTTGTATATGGACTTTCCTAATCAAACTTTTACAGCGTAATTATGTCATTCATATGTATGTATTTGCCAAAGCACAAGTCTCTACTATTTGAAATACGGATTTTACAAGTTTGGTAGAAGGGAAGGAAAGGGGGGATGGTATCCAAAATGTGACAAAAACCAAAATTGAATAAACTCCACATTATACTAAATACAAAATTTGGAGACTTTAGCTTCAAAGATGTAGGAGATATAAATTTATAACTGCATTTCGATAACGTTTTAAATCGATAACTTTAAAACGATCAAATTTATCGATTTTTTGAAATAAACTCGATCTGCGCGTGCTATACACGGATCTACATCTAGCTCTTATAGATTCTGAGATCGACGCGTTCATACATACGGACAGACGGACGGACGGACAGACGGACAGACGGACATGGCTATATCGACTCAGTTCGTCGAGCTGATCAAGAATATATATACTTTATGGGGTCTGCCACGCCTCCTTCTGCCTGTTACATACATTTTAACAAAACCATTATACCCTGTTTTCCCATTTTCAATGGGTTCAGGGTATAAAAAAAAAAGGATTGGGAAATCACTCCACAATGTTGAAGATCTTGCCGGTCATCAAATTTGTGCACCTGCTCACTCCTGGGCACTGTGTGTGATTTCCCTAAGATGATCTGAAAGCAATGATTTAATTAAAGGTAGAGAGAGTTCAGAGGAAAATACGTGATAAAATTTATTATAATTAACACATAAAACGTGAAACGCGCTATGCAAGGAATAATCCGAAGTGCACAATGGTAAACACAACGGACGAAAGTGTCTGGTTGTTCTGGAAGGAACAGAAAAATTTAGTTGCAATAACAGGCGAGACGAGTCTGGTAATAACAATCAAATTATGTAGAAAAACAATCCCCAGGATAGTTCTACGATTGATTAATGATGGAAGCTCAATTAGAAGAAGCCTACTAAGATAAGACGGTAAACGAAGATTGGGGTCCCAGTTTAGATCTCGTAAGGCAAAGAGTAGAAACTGTTTCTGGCCCGATTCAGTTCGATCCTGATACAATTTATACTGAGGAGACCATAAATTGAACAGTATTCTAAAATAGGTCGTACCAGCGAAACATAAAGAAGTTTGGTAATGAATGGATCCTTGAATTCTTTTGCCCAACGTTTAATAAAGCCAAGAACACTTTTGGCTTCATTTATGATAGTTGAGATATGAGAATTGAAGTTAAGTTTCGAGTCAAAAAGTACACCAAGATCTTTGACTGAAAAAATACGTTGCAAGGGATAATTATTAATTGAATAATTAGCAATATATGGAATAGTACGACAGAAGGTCATTGTCATACATTTAGAACAATTTAAATGCAACCGATTAGCTACACACCAAAGTTGGAAGGAATTAAGATCATCTTGAAGGCGTAGATGATCAAGTGAATTAGCATACGAAAGACAAAGTTTTACGTCATCTGCATACATAAATATCTTTGAATTCGATATGCGATTTGGAAGGCCATTTATAAATAGGGAAAAAAGTAGCGGACCCAAATGACTACCCTGAGGTACACCCGACGAAACGAAAACAAGTTTCGAAAAAGCTGTTCTCAACACAACTCTTTGGGTTCTACCTTTTAAATAGGATGAAATCCAAGAAAGAAGTTTAGGGGAAAATCCTAAGTGATCAAGCTTTTGAAGTAGTATATCGTGGTGTACTGAGTCAAATGCTTTACTGAAATCAGTATATATAACATCAGTTTGCATTTTATTTAAAAAACTGTCATTGACTAGGGAAGTAAATTCTAATAGATTAGTGGAAGTAGATCGATTTCGAACAAAACCATGCTGCGATGGTGAAATAATCGATTTACAAAAATGTTGTAAGGTGGATGTTAATATTTTTTCAAATAATTTTGGAGTAGCAGATAGTTTTGCAATACCTCTATAATCAGAAATGTCAGACCTCCCACCTTTTTTAAATAGAGGGATGATGAAAGACTCTTTCCAAATAGACGGAAAAACAGAGGTTTCCAGCGACAAATTAAATAGTTTTAGTAATGGTGTCTGAAGCGAACCACTACATTCTTTAATTACACAACTGGGAATATTATCAGCTCCAGGAGAAAAAGATGATTTCAATTTAAATGTGTAGAGCTTGCGTGATCTTCAATGCAAAGGAAAGGTTCGTAGTTTTACATTTAATTCTACAACAGAACATTTTGATTGCATTAGTTGCTTCAAGAACAAATATCGTTGGGAACCAATTAAAAAGTCGCAAACAAATTGCATGAAATTCTGGAGCTGATACATTGTGACGTGTGCGGACCTATAAGTATAAGGGACCACAATACTCGGTGAGTACTGTTTACGATATTAAGACAAGTCTGCTATTATATGCTGACACATTGCGCAGTGCTCGGGTAACATTTCGGCAGACGAATTACTCCCAGCAAAGCCTGCTGTCCTGCATGGTGATGCTTCTGATGAAAGTGCGATATGATAGCCAAGGTTAGGGGATGTTCTTTAGGTAAGATAACTGGGTGGCGCGCATCGAAGCTGAATGTTGAGTGTCGCAAACGGCCATCAACTCAAAGTAGACCAAAGTCATCCATAAATGACAAAAGCAAAAGAATGGTGCTTGACGAATGTAAAATCTTTCTATTTTACAGAGCAGAGTATTGTGGACCTCTTTGCACTTTGAACACGACGATATAATAGGGCCGATTCTTGACGAAGGTCGTCAGATGACAGATCAGGTGACTTTGTTTTTAGGGATGAATTTATGAATGCACACAAAGATACGCTTCATTATTCCAAATGAAATTATGTATTTAAACGACGATTAAATATCAAAATACTCAGAAAAAATACTGGCACAAACCTTGTTGCCGACATATACATTTTATTTGGATGGCTCCTCTTTCAACCATGATAACACTACGGCTGAGTCTGGCCAACAATGCATTTTACATTCAAACAAATTAATTTTGTTTATTTCGCTTACCAAGTAAAAATGCAGCGCATGGCTCAAGCTTAGGCACCGTGAGGATCTTTAGTGAAGCAACTCTAGTCAAAATCGCTTCCTAGCATTTTGGTAGGCTCTCATCCCATTGCAGCATCCCGTTGATTTTTGCTCTGGCTAACGTAGGGCCTAGCGGATCGTAACATCACGCTATGGTTGATAAAACCGATTGCTTTGTATATTTTACAATACTATTTTTGGGCTCGAAAGTGAACACGAACCTGTCTTTTCGAGGCTCCCAGATGAGTCTAAGTGCTTTGGTCACTCCGCTGCCGTCATCGAGCTTGAGAAAAGTTTCCTGAGCAATTTCTGGAACTTCGCGAAGTATATCAAGGGAATCGGAGCACCACTTTCTTAATTTTAAATTTCCTTGAGCAAGATGCATTGTTTGATGAATTATATCACGAACTTGTTCAACTGAATTACCTCCTGAGATCAGATCGTCTACGTAGAAGTCTCGTAGGACAGTTTTAGACCCCAATGGGTATGACGACGACTCATCCATTGCTAGTTGATGCGTTGCTCGGATAGCTAAGAACGAAACGCGTTTGGGACCATTGGTGACGGTGTTCAATTTGAAAATCTGAATATCATCGTCTGTGAGGTTTCGCCATAAAATGCACTGAAGCATCAGGTGCGGAGACTCTTAAAGACTGTGAGGAACAATATAGACGGGCACGTATTATAAGTATAAGTGCATGTATTTTCTGTGCACTTATGCTTATATGCGTGCCTGCATGTATTGTTCCACACTCTGTCGCTCTTATGTATTCAGCGATTGGCTCGCGTCGCTCTCACGGCGATCATCGGCGACCGTTGGCAGTAGTGTAGTGTATACTTTCACTCGTATGCCAATAACGGTGCTTTGGCCAATGAGAGGCCCCCCTCCAGAGCCGAGCTGGCGCCGTCATAGCGCGAAGCATTGCCTGCGTCGCTGCTATAAAAAGGCGCCCGCAACTCGGCCCCGGGACAGTAAAAAAACTAGCCAAAGTGGAAAGTAAAAGTATTAAGTGCCGACACCGCTGCCGAAGGAACAAAACGCGAGTGAAGACGTGATCCGCCAAAGGAGCAGGGATATTGGAAGGACATCGCTACCAAGGACTTCAAGTTAAAGGACATCGTGGGAAAAGGATATCTACGAGGGATATCCCAGACACCTGGACATTGGTGCAGACCAGCTAAATCTACAGCATTAGTGAAAGATCCTGGAGCAGGAGCAGAGGTAACGTTTGCGTACTTGTGCGAAAGAGTGGTGACTGCAGCTTGAGAAGATCTCAAGGTGTGCTAGTGAGCGAATCCAGCTGTAGGAGTCACTGTAGTATCCGAGCGAACCGCCGGAGTATACAGTGTGGATGCTGGCGTCACCTGGAGTGCTCAAGCGTATCCTTGGAGACCCAAGAGTGCAGTACCATTCGCCAGAGTGCGCTAAAACGTCTACCTGCGATCCTGTGTAAAGGCGTGCTTTACTAAGCGTTAGATTGTAAAAACATAACGTGTAATTAAGCCTCAAATAAGTGAGAAAATATACGAATCGCAAACTATAAAACATTGAATTATAATTTATCGCCAGGCGCTACATTCAAATTTGTTGGCACGAACGCACAGTCGGCTGAGTTCGATCCGGCTTAAACTCGGAATAAACCGAGGTTCATTACAATATCCTACGCAGTAAAAGTTTTTTTTAGATTTTCGATAACTCATCCCCCTTTGCCTCAAATTTGCATAAAACGTATTTCAAATACTAGAGACATGTGCTTTGGCAAATACACACATATATATGACATTATGATGCTGTGAAAGTTTAATTAAGAAAGTCCATCTACAAAGGAACTTGTTCAATAATAAACTTTCCATAATATAGCCCTACTGCAGCTACAATCCACACAAACTTTGCTACAATCCACACACACGCTACGCTACAATCCACACTACACTTTTAATGTAAGCAATGTAACAATTCTCAAGCGGTTAAAACTGAACAAGAACAGCAAGACGAAGTAGTCTTCAATAAGTTTGAAGTTTTATACTCCATAGTATCGAGGTATTATTAAATAAAGTTATATTTTTTTATAATACCAAATAACGATCAATGTAATTGGCGCAGCCGGTAGGATATCGAAAAAATATATCCTTAAAAACTAAAATCCGTTTTCTTTAATCCACTTTTGGGACTCTCAGTGGCGAACGGCGTCCATAAAGGTTCGCAATCCCTGCGATCCTAATAGAATAAGGAACTGCCACCGTATTGCGTCCAGAGTGCCAGTCAGACTTCGATCCCGTCGAACTCGATCCCGTAGCGCAGCACATCATCCTTCTTGAGATTATACACCCAAGCTCGCACCATTTTTATACTCTGACTCGTAATTATCGCAGGGCCCCACGTTGGGCGCCAGTTGTAACGGTCGGTTTATCCCGAGTTTAAGCCGGGCCGAAAATTATTATTAGCGCCTTGCGATAAATTATAATTCAGTGTTTTATGGTTTGCGGTTCGTATATTTTCTCACTTATTTGAGGCTTATGTACACATTATATGTTTTTACAATTGTGAGGAACAATATAGACGGGCACGTATTGCATGCATAAGTGCATGTATTTGCTGTGTACTTATGCATATATGCGTGCCTGCATGTATTGTTCCACACAGCGACGCGAGTACGATTGTAGCGACCCTCGCTATTGGAAAGGGCGCAGAGATCGACTTAGTCTGTCTCTGTCGCTCTTATGTATTCAGCGATTGGCTCGCGTCGCTTTCACGGCGATCATCGGCGACCGTTGGCAGAAGTACTGTTTGTGGCGGCGAGAAAGTAGTGTACACTTTCACTCTTATGCCAATAACGGTGCTTTGGCCAATGAGAGGCTGCCGCGCAGATTTGGCGTGATTTGGCGTCGCGCCAAATCACGTGATGCTGCCGTTATCGTGGACACAAGCGGCAGACAGGCCCCACTCCAGAGCCGAGCTGGCGCCGTCATAGCGCGAAACGGGGCCTGCGTCGCTGCTATAAAAAGACACCCGCAACTCGGCGGAAAGTGTAAGTATTGAGTGCCGAAGGAACAAGAACACGAGTCAAGACGTGATCAGCCAAGGAGCAGTGATTTTAGAAGGACATCGCTGCCAAGGACTTCGAGTGGAAGGACATCGTGGGAAAAGGATATCGACGAGGGATATCCCAGACGCCTATTGAGGACATAGGCTCGACACACGGACACAGGAAGGACATCAGCCACATTGGTGCAGCACGGCTAAATATACAGCATTAGTGAAAGATCCTGGAGCAGGAGCAGAGGTAACGTTTGCGTAGCTGTGCGAAAGAGTGGTGACTGCAGCTTGAGAAGATCTCAAGGTGTGCTTGTGAGCGTATCCAGCTGTAGGAGTCACTGTAATATCCGAGCGAACCGCCGGAGTATACAGTGTGGATCCTGGCGTCACCTGGAGTGCTCAAGCGTATCCTTGGAGACCCAAGAGTGCAGTACCATTCGCCAGAGTGCGCTAAAACGTCTACCTGTGATCCTGTGGAAAGGTGTGCTTTACTAAGCGCTAGATTTGTACAAATATAAAACATAAAACTTGTAAATTGGCCTCAGATAAGTGAGAGAATATACAAATCGCAAACCATAAAACGCTGACATATAATTTATCGCAAGGTGATACATACAAATTTTTTGGCACGAACACGCAGTCGGCTGAGTTCGGCCTGGCTTAAAACTCGGGATAAACCGAGGTTCGTTACAAGACCAATACATTTTACCAACGAAAACGAATGAGCGTGTGAAACAATGTAGTTCGAATAGCCGTTCCTTTCATTAAGAAATCATTTAGTGAGAACCCAGATGTGGTGACGGGGGAGCCATCGAATACTACTCTCAGTAGAGCTATTCTCTTTTAGTACGCAATAATGTGGTAAGAAATATTTGCATTTTTTAAATTCTGCGGTGGGGACCAATGGCATGTGGTTGAGATCCATGTATTCTTTTATAAATGCTGAGTATTTTTCTTTAATAATTTGATTTCGAGCGAACTTGCGCTCAAGATTTTCGAGTCGACGCTTAGCCTGCAAGTAGGAATCGCCGAATGAATCCACGCCTAATTTTGTTGGCAAGCAAATTGAATATTCCCCTGAAGGTAATCAACGATGATTTTGTACGAAATGCTGTTCGCAATGAAGCTCTTCTGTTGTTACCTTAGCAATTGAATGCTATGATTGACGTCCGAAGCTCTTTGGGTTGCGAAAAGTAACGAAAGTTTGCCTGTTGCCCGCCACCTGAAATGATCTAGCAGACATGACTTTTCCAGGTGCCAACTAAATTTGTCCAACGCACAGCAACTAATTTTGGCCTGCGGAACCAGGGATCAGCTAGCTGTACTGTAGTAAAAACAACGCGTGTGGTTTCTATGTTGACCAGATTCAGAATGAACCCGTCTATGTACAAGCAGAAGGCATATACATTGGAATGCGCTTGGAGCCGAACAGTCAACTTTGAGATTGAGCATATGACCATTTTACATATTGTATACACTACAATACGGTGCGCATATGCTTATTTGGCATATAACATACTACACCTCCCTTTTTAGAGAAATAACGTAATATTATTATGTAGTTCTTTAATATTATATTGTATAATTATTGAAAATTACAGTTAATTTATTTAACGTAATATATTTTGATGTTATTGTTTTTTTTCGTTACTTAATAATATATTTTATATTTATAAGAAACTTTATTCGACTTATATATTGTTATATATATATTTTTAATTAATTTTTTTTTTATTTCCTGAAC
This sequence comes from Drosophila nigricruria, assembly GCA_037075265.1. Taxonomy (NCBI): domain Eukaryota; kingdom Metazoa; phylum Arthropoda; class Insecta; order Diptera; family Drosophilidae; genus Drosophila; species Drosophila nigricruria. The sequence goes on along the minus strand of JBAMCI010000162.1, from coordinate 136,023 downwards.
CCATTGAAAATGGGAAATCAGGGTATAATGGTTTTGTTAAAATGTATGTAACAGGCAGAAGGAGGCGTGGCAGACCCCATAAAGTATATATATTCTTGATCAGCTTGACGAACTGAGTCGATATAGCCATGTCCGTCTGTCCGTCTGTCCGTCCGTCCGTCTGTCCGTCTGTCCGTCTGTCCGTCCGTCCGTATGTGTGAACGCGTCGATCTCAGAATCTATAAGAATAAAATTATCGAAATGCGGTTGTAAATTTATATCTCTCACATCTTTAGAGCTAAAGTCCCAAAATTTTGGATTTAGTATAATATCTTGTTTATACAATTTTGATTTTTGTCAAATTTTGGATACAAATATAGGATATATAGCAAATCGGAAAGAAGTGCTAGAGAGTTGCAATTTGGAATGTAGACTTGTGTTAACAACTCAAGATGAAAAAACTATGGCGGATATATCTACGGGTAAAACTGTATCTTCTACAGTTTTAAAGCTAGAACGCCCAAATTTGGCACGTGAGTTACTGCTACGATCACATGAAGATCGAATAAAAACTATATGTCCACGCCCACTAGGGGCGTGGCAAATCGTATCTGACTATATAGTGATTTTTTAAATTCTGTAATATTTTGAGCACTATGAATGCTAGAGACTTGAAACTTTGTATACATACTCGGATTGACAACCCAAGATGAAAAAGATATGGCGGATATATCTACGCCCATTAGGGGCGTGTAAAGCTGTATCTTCTACAGTTTTCAAGCTAGAACGCCCAAATTTGGCACGTGAGTTACTGCTACGATCACATGAAGATCGAATAAAAACTATATATCCACGCCTACTAGGGGCGTGGCAAATCGGATCTGACTATATAATGATTTTTCAAATTCTGTAATATTTTGAGCACTATTAATGCTAGAGACTTGAAACTTGGTATATATACTCGGGTTAACAACCCAAGATGAAACAAGTAAAAGTGCTCTAGTCGAGACTGCTCGACTAAGAGATACCCTGAACCCTGCGAAGAGCCAATCTTTCCAACATGCTATTCTTCTTTTACATATAGAAATATTGCGAGCAACGCACACACACACACACACACACACACATGCATACGCACACACGCATAGGCACGCGCTCTGCTGACTGCGCAGTCAGCGCGGCGACTGCGCTCGGGCTGCAATATGCCTATTGTATGGGAAATTAAATGTTTAATAACTTTTTTTGTAGATGGACTTTCTTAATCAAACTTTCACAACATGATGATGTCATTTATATGTGCGTATTTGCCAAAGCACTAGTCTCTAGTATTTGAAATACGAATTTTTTAAATTGGGGGCGAAGGGGGCGTGGCATCCAAAATCGAAAAATTAAAAATTGTCCGCATTCATTACACGGATCTACACAGTAAATTTGGAGTCTCTAGCTCTTACGGTATGCTTAACGGAAGAAAAGTTATCGATTTTTATCGATAATAAGGAAACGGGATGAGTTATCGAAAATCTAAAAAAAAATCGTACTGCGTAGGCTATAGACGAGTATTCTCTGAAAATTTCAGATCTCTAGCTTTTGTGGTTTACGAGATCGCTGCGTTCACACGGACGGACGGACGGACGGACGGACAGACGGACAGGGCTATTTCAACTCAGCTCATCGAGCTGATCAAGAATATATATACTTTATGGGGTCTGCGATGTCTCCTTCTGCCTGTTACATACATTTTCACAAAAACATTATACCCTGATTTCCCATTTTCAATGGGTTCAGGGTATAAAAAATATGGCGGATATATCAACACCCATAGGGGGCGTGACAAACCGCAAAAGTTTATAGCTCCAACAGTTTTAGAGCTAGAAGTTTCAAAATTGGATGGCTGAGTTACTGGTGAGCTCCTCTATCGATGACCCAAAAATAAATTTTACGCCCCTGATGGGGCATGCACGGCTAAATAATACCCTGTAATTTTCGCATTTTTTGAGTGTAAGCATCCAAATTTCACACTTACGTTACTCTTCACCACTTCTAAGAACTGGGCATAAATTATATGTCTACGCCCACTGGGGGCGGAAAAACTACGCTTTTCCGATTCTCAGTGAGAAAATCAAAGTTTTATGACGATGTTACTGCAGATCTATTGAGTTCCAAAAAATTATATGTGTACAAACAAACTGTGGGCGTGGTAATGGGCGTGATCTGTGCGGGTGTGAATGAGTATCCCGCAGTCGGTAGCGCCCGACTGCAACGTTCTTACTTGTTCTTTATTGAATGAGACTTCGTAGAATTTTAGTATGGTTAGTGTTGATTATTTCTTTGGGTGCGTTTTGAATGATTTCATAATCTGCATCACTGTCTATAAACATTACACTAGTCTGTGTACAAAAATAGTCAATCAAATATTTTTCAGCTTTGTCTTTAGTCATGTTATCGTATATAATGTGAAGTATTAATTTTTTGAAGTAATTATGTTTTTTAATATTTGGAATGCCTTTAGAAAATATAATTTGTCTGTTGAATGTGTTTATTGGTTTCTCAGTAATGCAAATTAAATTACTATAGTCTTCATCAGCGCTATATTGTGTTTCTTCTCCGAAATAAGTCTGTTCTATTTTTACTCGCGATAGAGCGTCAGCTAAGTGGTTTTCTTTTCCTTTTATGTATTTTGTATCAAAATCGTATTCTGATAATTTTACTCTTTATCGGGTTATTTTTGAATTTGGTTCTTTCATTTTATACAATCAACATAATGGTTGATGATCACTATTGATTTCGAAATATCAACCTTGAAGGTAGTGTCGAAAGGTTTTTGTTGCCCATACAATAGCTAAAAGTTCTTTTTCTATGGCGCTGTAGTTAGTTTCGTGGTCATTGAGGGTTCTGCTAATAAAACTGATGCGATGTCCGTCTTGATAAAGTACAGCTCCAAGAGCTACATTACTTGCGTCAGTTGTTAAAATGAATTTATTTTTGAAGTCTGGAATTTTTAAAATTGGGTCATTGCAAATAAGTTGTTTTAGTTTTTCAAAAGCTCTAATATATTCAGGATTTTTAATATCAATTTTTGAGTCTTTTCGAAGTACTGTTGTCATTGGCTTGGCTATGTCTGAAAAATTTGCAATAAACTTTCTATAATAACCGGTTAATCCAAGAAAACCTTTTATTTCTTTAGATTTTATTCCATCCTTAGTTATGTCGTGTCCTTGGAAGGTAGTTTCTTGTTTTAGAAACTCGCATTTGTCAAGTTGTAATTTGAGATTTGCTTCAGAAAGTTTCTCGAAAACTAATTGCAGTGAGTGTAGGTGTTCTTTTAAAGATGTTGAATATACAATTATATCGTCAAAATATACTAAACAGTGTTTATTTAGTAATGGTCGCAAAACATTATTCATGCAACATTGAAAGGTTGCAGGTGCATTTTTTAATCCAAATGGCATACGAAGATATTCATAGTGGCCATGTTTAGTGGAAAAAGCTGTTTTTTTAATGGAATCTGGATGCATTTCAAGTTGATGGAAGCCTTTTGTAAGGTCGATTGTTGTGAAATAATTACATCTACCTAGTTTTACTAAAATCTTATTCATATTTGGTATTGGGTGTCTGTCATTTATAGTTACGACATTTAATTTCCTGTAGTTAATTACGATTCTACATTTTTGATTACCTGAAGCATCTTGTTTTTTTTCGGTACGATCCATATAGGACAATAAGGGGAATTGCTGGGGCGTATAATGCCTTGATCTAACATGTCCTGTATTTGATGCTCAACTTCTTGTTCGTATGCTTGTGGATAGCTGTATGGTTTTGTAAGCAAAGGAGAATTGTGAGTAGTGTTAATAATATGTTTTTCTTGATTACTAAAACTAAGTTGGTCGCCTTCTTTGAATTGAATGTGTTGATATTGTTTCAACAAGCTTATTAAATTACATTTTTCTTCTTCATTTAAATCTTCTAGTCGGTAAAGGCTTGAGTTCGTAGATTCTTGATTTTTAGAATTATCTCTGATTGGATTGTTGAAGTGTTGATTAGTTGAGCTACGAAATGATTTTGGTTTATGATCGAAATATCGTTGATTAATTTATACTTTCTATTGTATAAATTTACAGTTTGGGATTTATAATCTATAACGGCTTGTTCTTCTGAAAGCAGTTTTCTACATATTAATAGATCATAATCTGGTGAAAATTGATGTAGAAGAAATCCTTTTCGGTTTTTTCGATTTCTATTTCATTTGGTTGCTCCGTCTCATCTTCAATTTCTAGTTTCTTACTTTACTTTGTCCACTTTCTGCAGGTCTAGCACGCTTCATTGGTTGGTTGGCTATGTGTATGTGTATGTTGTCCTAAACGATTATTGTCAAATTGGTTCTGTCTAAAATTTAGTCTGAATGCAGAGTATAATGGTCTGACCGGATTATGTGTTGGTTGCATTGGTCGAGGTGAATAATGATTAGGTGTAAAAATGTTATTGTTAGTATAATTAAGTGTTGGTGGAAGATATGGTTGTTGAAAATAAGGCCGATATGGGACATAGGAATGGTTTGGTTGAAGAATTGTGGGAAACTTTTGAATATTGGGATTTGGGTGTAACGGCGTGAAATTTTTATCTTGTTGTACTCATTCACAAGGTGAAATGAGTATATTGGTTTTGTGCAATGTCCGTCACGCTGTCCGTCCGTCTGTCCGACTGTCCGTCTGTCCGTATGAACGCAAACCATTTGCACAGTTTTCAAGCTAGAGAGTCGAAATTTGTAATATATACTCGTGTATACCCTCGAATTATAAAGTGGCAAGAATTTCCCGATACGCCCACTAGGGGCGTGGCAAATCGGAAAATTCATTTTCCGATATTTCAGAAACACTACTTCTAGAAGTGCTAGAGAGTTTCAATTTGAAATGTATACTCGCGCTGAGTACCCAAGATCCAAAAGCTATGGTGGATATATCTACGCCCATTGGGGCGTGGCAAATCGGGTAAAACTGTTTCTTCTACAGTTTTAAAGCTAGAACGCCCAAATTTGGCACTTAGGTTACTGCTACGATCCTATGAAGATCGATTAAAAAATTATTTATTCACGCTTACTAGGGGCGTGGCAAATCGGATCTGACTATATAGTGATTTTTCAAATTCTGTAATATTTTGAGCACTATTGATGCTAGAGACTTGAAATTTGGTATGTATATTCGGGTTGACAGCCCAAGATGAAAAAAATATGGCAGATATATATACGCCCTAAGGCGGCGTGGCAAACCGCAAAAGCTTATAGCTCCTACAGTTTTAGAACTAGAAGCTTTAAAATTGAATGGTTGAGTTACTAGTGAGCTCCTCTATCGATGACCCAAAAATATTTATTACGCCTCTTTTGGGGCAGGCCCGGCTAAGAAATACCCTGTAATTTGTGCAATTTTTAAGTGTAAGCATCCAAATTTCACACTTACGTTACCCTTCACTACTTCTAAGAACTGGCCGAAAATTATATATCTACGCCGACTGGGGGCATGGCAAATCGGGAAAAACTATGTTTTTCCGATTCTCAGTGAAAAAATCAAAATTTTTTGACGATATTACTGCTGATCTCCTCAATTGATTTCCAAACAAGTAAGAGTGCTCTAGTCGAGACGGCTCGACTACGAGATACCCTGAACCCTGCGAAGAGCCAATCTTCCCAACATTATATGCTTACTTTACATATACAAATATTGCGAGCAACGCACACAGACACACACACACACACACATGCATACGCACGCACGCATAAGCACGCGCTCTGCTGACTGCGCAGTCAGCGCGGCGACTGCGCTCGGGCTGCAATATGCCTATTGTATGGGAAATTAAATGTTTAATAACTTTTTTTGTGGATGGACTTTCTTGATCAAACTTTCACAGCATGATAATGTCATTCATATACATGTATGTGTATTTGCCAAAGCACAAGTCTCTAGTATTTGAAATACGAACTTTGCAAATTGGGGGCGAAGGGGGCGTGGCATCCAAAATCCAAAAATTACATAATGTCCGCATTTATAACACGGATCTACACAGTGAATTTGAAGTCTCTAGCTTTTACGGTATGCTTAACGGAAGAAAAGTTATCGATTTTTATCGATAATAAGAAAACGGGATGAGTTATCGAAAATCTAAAAAAACTCGTACTGCGTAGGCTATAGACGCGTATTCTCTGAAAATTTCAGATATCTAGCTTTTGTGGTTTACGAGATCGCTGCGTTCACACGGACGGACGGACGGACGGACGGACGGACGGACAGACGGACAGACGGACAGGGCTATTTCAACTCAGCTCATCGAGCTGATCAAGAATATATATACTTTATGGGGTCTGCGATGTCTCCTTCTGCCTGTTACATACATTTTCACAAAAACATTATACCCTGATTTCCCATTTTCAATGGGTTCAGGGTATAAAAATGATATATATACAAACCAACTGTGGGCGTGGCAATGGACGTGATCTGCACGGGTGTGAATGAGTATTCCGCAGTCGGTAGCGCCCGACTGCAACGTTCTTACTGTCTGTTTTACTTTGTTTTGATTTGAATTTAGATAGGGTTCTTCATAAAGGTTTTTATACCCTGAAGCCATTGAAAATGGGAAATCAGGGTATAATGTTTTTGTGAAAATGTATGTAACAGGCAGAAGGAGACATCGCAGACCCCATAAAGTATATATATTCTTGATAAGCTCGATGAGCTGAGTTGAAATAGCCCTGTCCATCTGTCCGTCCGTCCGTCCGTCCGTCCGTATGAACGCAGCGATCTCGTAAACCACAAAAGCTAGATATCTGAAATTTTCAGAGAATACTCGTCTATAGCCTACGCAGTACGAGTTTTTTTTAGATTTTCGATAACTCATCCCGTTTGCTTATTATCGATAAAAATCGATAACTTTTCTTTGGTTAAGCATACCGTAAGAGCTAGAGACTCCAAATTAGTTGTTTAGATTCGTGTGATGAATGCGGAGATTTTGTAATATTTGGATTTTGGATGCCAATCGCCAATCGCCCCCAATTTGCAAAATTCGTATTTCAAATACTAAAGACTTGTGCTTTGGCAAATGCACACATATGAATGACATAATCACGCTGTGAAAGTTTGATTAAGAAAGTCCATCCACAAAAAAAGTTATTAAACATATAATTTCCCATACGATAGGCACATTGCAGCCCGAGCGCAGTCGCCGCGCTGACTGCGCAGTCAGCAGAGCGCGTGCCTATGCGTGTGTGCGTATGCATGTGTGTGTGTGTGTGTGCGTTGCTCGCAATAGTTGTATATGTAAAATAAGCAAATCATGTTGGGAGGATTGGCTCTTCGCAGGGTTCAGGGTATCTCGTAGTCGAGCCGTCTCGACTAGAGCACTCTTACTTGTTTTCTTGTAATATGTTTTGTAACGAACCTCGGTTTATCCCGAGTTTAAGCCGGGCCGGACTCAGCCGACTGTGCGTTCGTGCCAACAAATTTATATGTATAGCCTTGCGATAAATTACAATGCAGTGTGTTTTATGGTTGCGTTGGGTATATTTTATCAATTTACAAGTTTATATTATTTACCAAATATAGCGCTTAGTAAGGTGTAAGCACACCTTTCCACAGGCTCGCAGGTAGACGTTTAGCGCACTCTGGCGAATGGTACGGCACTCTTGGTTCTCCAAGGATACGCTTGAGCACTCCAGGTGACGCCAGGATCCACACTGAATACTCCGGCAGTTCGCTCGGCTATTGCAGTGACTCCTACGGCTGGATACGCTCACAAGCACACCTTAAGATCTTCTCAAGCTACCGTCACCACTCTTACGCACAGCTACGCAAACGTTACCTTTGCTCCTGCTCCAGGATCCGCCACTAATGCTGTAGATTTGGCCGTGCTGCACCAATGCCCTGGTTGGTGGCAGCTGATGTCCTTCCGGTGTCCAGGATATCCCTCGTAGATATCCTTCCAGCGATGTCCTTCCTCTCGAAGGCCTTGGCAGCGATGTCCTTCCTCTCGAAGTCCTTGGCAGCGATGTCTTTCCTCTCGAAGTCCTTGGCAGCGATGTCCTTTTGATCTCTGCTCCTTTGCTGGTCACTTTTCCACTCGCGTTTCTTGTTTCGTCGGCACTCAATACTTTCACTTTTTACTTTCTTTGACTGTCCCGGTGCCGAGTTGCGGGCGCCTTTTTATAGCAGCGACGCAGGCCCTGCTTCGCGCTATGACGGCGCCGGCTCGGCTCTGGAGCGGGGCCTATCTGCCGCTCGTGTCCGCGAAAACGGCAGTATCACGTGATTTCGCGCGACGCCAAATCGCCCAAATCTGCGTGGCAGCCTCTCATTGGCCAAAGCACCGTTATTGGCATACGAGTGAAAGTGTACACTACTTTCTCGCAGCCACAAGCTGTACTTCGGCCAACGGTCGCCGATGATCGCCGTGAGAGCGACGCGAGCCAATCGCTGAATACATAAGAGCGACAGAGACAGACTAAGTCGATCTTTGCGCCCTTTCCAATAGCGAGGGTCGCTGCAATCGTACTCGCGTCGCTGTGTGGAACAATACATGCAGGCACGCATATATGCATAAGTGCACAGCAAATACATGCACTTATACATACACTACGTGCCCGTCTATATTGTTCTTCACAGTTTATTAAAGATCTTAAATCGGGAATTTCGCAATTTATAATTCTAATGCAAATATTTGTAGGTAGTTTTTGGATTAGGTCGTCAATACTAGTTTTAATTAACCGCGCATTCAATGTTTTTTCATCTAACTTCTTTTCTAATTCTAACGAACGTGTATTTCCGAACCGTTCTTATTTCCAGTGAACATCTCAACATTTTTAAGTTGGTTAATCACTTGCGTCATGCTGGCATCGGAAAGGGGTGTTGTTGCGTCTGCTTCCATTTTTATACCCTGAACCCATTGAAAATGGGAAAACAGGGTATAATGGTTTTGTTAAAATGTATGTAACAGGCAGAAGGAGGCGTGGCAGACCCCATAAAGTATATATATTCTTGATCAGGGCGACGAGCTGAGTTGATTTAGCCCTGTCCGTCCGTCTGTCCGTCTGTCCGTATGTTTGAACGCTCGATCTCAGAATCTATAAGAGCTAGAGACTTGAAATTTTTTATGTAGGTTCGTGTATACCACGCGCAGATCGAGTTTGTTTCAAAAATTCGATAACTTTTATCGTTTTAATGTTATCGATTAAAAACGAAATCGAAAACCAGTTATAAAATTATGGCTTGCACATCTTTAGAGCTAGAGACTCTTTATTTTGTATGTAGTTGCATGTATATTTTATACAAATACACACATATGATTGACATAATTACGCTCTGAAAGTGTGATTAAGAAAGTTAATCTACAAAAGAACTTATTCAACAATTAAGTTCCGATAATATAGCTCTTCTGCAGCCCGAGCGCAGTGGCTGCGTAACTGCGCAGTCAGCAGAGCGCTCATTTATGCGTGCGTGCGTATGTGCGTGTGTATGTGTGTGTACATGTATTGCTTGTATATATGTATATGTTAAATAAGCATAGAATGTTTGGAATATCGGCTCATCGCAGGGTTCAGGGGATCTCCTAGTCGGGTACCCCCGACTAGAGCTTTCTTACTTTTTTTTAATATTGATATATCTGCACCAGTATCAATTAACAAGGTAAATGTTTTACCTGTATTTTCGTTTGTAACTTTTATAAAAATGCTGAGACTAAGGTTTATTGTATATATTTTATTATTTAACTGCTCTGAGTATCTTAAGGATTCTCTCCGTTTCCCGAATTACTTTGGACATTATTGTTATTGAAGTTTCGGTTTTGGTTATTACCTCGGTTGGAATTATTCCTACCTTGGTTATTACCTCTACCGCCTCTATTGCTATTTCTGTAGTTGTTGTTGTGATTATTCTTAAAGTTATTGCCTCGGTTGTAATTGTTATAGTTGTAATTTCTACCGCGATTATAACATATTCAAGCAACAATTGTACCTCGTCGATAATACAGAACAGTGTTACTTTGACCTGTTATCTACGTGCAACTATTGACAATGTGCCTGCCTATTGTGAATGTGCCTGCCTGCATGATAAGTTCTACCTTATCAATTGAACAATTTTGGGTCATGGCTTTTACAGCTGTTGGCTTAGACCTTCACTGATATAGGCGCCTTCTAGGGCCTTTGCCAGTTTTTCCACCTCTTCGGTGTATTGGTTAGCCGTTTTATTTTTCTGTTGCAGATTAAGAAGCTTAACAGATACAACTTGTGCCGATTCTCATTTTACTGCCTTTGATAAATTCTCGCATGGCCTTTTAGTTGTTTTTATGAGGCTTAGGGCTGTTAGCTCATGTGTGCCGTTTAGGGTTTCTAATAGATTCAAGGAATCTAGAAAACTTTGTAGATTTTCCGGCTTTCCGTCAAACTGTGGTATCAGAGATTTGGGTAGCTTGATACATTCTACAACCCATTGAAAATTTGAAATCAGGGTATAATGTTTTTGTGAAAATGTATGTAACAGGCAGAAGGAGACATGGCAGACCCCATAAAGTATATATATTCTTGATCAGCTTGACGAACTGAGTCGATATAGCCATGTCCGTCTGTCCGTCTGTCCGTCCGTCCGTCTGTCCGTCTGTCCGTCCGTCCGTATGAACGCAGCGATCTCGTAAACCACAAAAGCTAGAGATCTGAAATTTTCAGAGAATACTCGTCTGTAGCCTACGCAGTACGAGTTTTTTTTAGATTTTCGATAACTCATCCCGTTTCCTTATTATCGATAAAAATCGATAACTTTTCTTCGGTTAAGCATACCGTAAGAGCTAGAGACTCCAAATTTACTGTGTAGATCAGTGTAATGAATGCGGAGATTTTGTAATATTTGGATTTTGGATGCCATGCCCCCTTCGTCCTTTGCATAATTCGTATTTCAAATACTAGAGACTTGTGCTTTGGCAAATACACATACATGTATATGAATGACATTATCATGCTGTGAAAGTTTAATCAAGAAAGTCTATCCACAAAAAAAGTTATTAAACATTTTATTTCCCATACAATAAGCATATTGCAGCCCGAGCGCAGTCGCCGCGCTGACTGCGCAGTCAGCAGAGCGCGTGCTTATGCGTGCGTGCGTATGCATTTGTATAAGTAAAATAAGCATAGCATGTTGGGAAGATTGGCTCTTCGCAGGGTTCAGGGTATCTCGTAGTCGAGCCGTCTCGACTAGAGCACTCTTACTTGTTTGTTATGCAATGTGCAACGGCACTTTCCCAATTCTGCGCCAGTCCGATTGTTTACGATTTGGTTATCCGGTTTATTCTGGATTGGAGTCAAAGTGTGTTAGTATTGTTTCTAAGCACAATAAAGTGAGCTCTATTAGAATGTTTGCAACTTTCGGATGATGCATGTTGCTAGCAACAAATGTTTACTTGTGGGTGATGCATGTTGCGAGCTTGGGAATATTTTCATTAATAATTTGGCTATGGGAACAGCTGATTATGTCACTATATATAAATTATGGAATTTAAAATCATTGTCAGAGGCGTTAGCCAGCTCACTGATATAACTCCGTAAGGTTTGTGTTTAATATCGACAGCGATAGCTGGTCGAATTAAAGAGTGAGCGTTAAGCAATTAGAATTGTTGCGAGCGGTACGCTGCGCGTTTATTGAATTCACACTTAAGACTAACAATTAGAGAATTAAAAACTAAATCTGCGACCAAGCGCAGATTCGGTGCTGTCGCAGCGCTGCCGCCAGTGCACAGCCGCTGCTACCGTTGCGGGCGTCGCCGTTGGGGTTCTTGGAACACCAGCGGCGTTGGTCGTTGCTAGTGCAAAGCCGCTGCCGCCGTCGCAGGCGCAGGCGCTGTCGTCGTTGTTCTTGGAACCCCAGCGTCGTTGCTGGTGCTCCTCAGAACTGCTGACTTGCGTTTTGTGTGTGGCGCCGCATTATCACGGCGGCCGCTAACATTGTTGCGGTACATCCGCAGCTGCCGCTGGAGCTGCCAACATTGTTGTGACACATTCGTAGCTACCGCTGGAGCTGTCATCATTGTTGCGACACATTCGTAGCTACCGCTGGAGCTGTCATCATTGTTGCGACACATTCGCAGCTGTGACTCTGGGCGTGGACTTCGGAAATATGATAAGTCAGCACGCGCCCAGTGTCAGTGGTTAACTACTCCCCCTCTCAAGCCCGACCGTCCTCGGTCGTGTCGTAGTTCTTGACGATCTCCGTATTTTGTCGGGTAACACGACGTCTCCTGGTGAAGTTGTAGATTCCGGAGCCCATGGCGTATGCCACTACTAGTAATGTTGACGACGATGCTATCTCTGACCTCGTTGATGGAGCTAAGTTTTGTTCGCATAGCCGGTGAATGTAAGGTAAGCTCAGCGTTGTGTTGTGGCCGCTAACGCAGATGCCGCTACAGCAGCGACACGATTCCGAATATTGTTCTGTTTAGGAATCGGTCACTGTCGACGGTGGCGTGTGAACGGAACATGCTGAGATTCGTTCCATTGACCCTCACTGGGGCGTAATCGTCACGGCTGCTGGCGGCGCTACGATCATTCACAATGATGATGCCGTCGTCAACTATGGGGACAGGGTCGGCGTGGCTTGGCTGTGTCTGGCAATGCGCGATATCGCCTGAGTGGAGGCCTTGCGCACTGGTGACATCCTCAGACCTCTTGCAGAATGTGGCTGTTGCTGTCTGGGTGCAAGTTGTCACTGCCACAACCTTTCCTTTGCATTCCGCTACCAGGTTGTTCTGTAGCTGGAGAGTCAGCCCGTTGTGTGCGACTGGGAAGATGGTGACCTTTCTGCATAGCTTGCTTATGATTAAAATTGATTATATCTATCTTACGATCTACCTTAATGCTAGACACTTTCATTAGGTGGTAATCGAGGTCCCTCTGATTTGGTCAGTGAGAATTGATTTGATGACTGAATGGCTGGATTTATGATATCAATTTTTTCAAGTGTTAAAGTGAGCATGACCGCTCCCAATTCGGTAATTAATACACTATTGCGCGCAGTAAGAGTTTCAAACAGATGACCTGTGTCAGCCTGTTTGTCCTTTGTAATTTTAAGAATTTTATTCACGGTATCCGTTGTTCGTGCTGTCGTCGTTGTCAAGGTTACAAGTGTCAGGATGATAAGCCTAAGATGTTGCAAAGGAAATGATTAAAACTACAAATTAGCGATGGAGGTTGTCCTTGTGGACCACTTTCCCCTTAATGCGGACCGTTGTCCCCAAGTCCGCTTCAACAACCTTTTCCTCGCAGAGGGGTGAAAGTTTGTTTCCCAGTCTGCGGTTAGTCTTTACTAGGATCGCCTCGCCTACTTCGAAAACCCTGTTCTGCCGTTTTTTATTAAGTCTGGCATTTTGCTCGAGCTGAGTTCCCTCTATCTTCCTCCTTGTCAGTGAAGTTTATCAGGTGGCGGGTTTTTTCGCCGAATACAGTAAACTTGTTTTTTAACGGATACCGTGCCTCTTCCAACACTATTTGGTTACGGAAGCAGTTTAACGGTTTGTCAGTCATGTCAATCGTGTGAGTCAGAGATAACTCACTGTGGATTGTGGCTGCATCGGACCCTTGGTGTTTGTAAACGTTCTGTAGGGCATTCACGTCTTGGCGCGATAAAGCATCGGCCAAGTGATGCTCCTTGCCTGACTTGTAAAAAAGTTTGGCCCCAGTTTCGTCAATGCGCGCTTTCCAGCGCTTGATTTTGGCGTTAGGGTTGCTCTCGGATACCGAGAATGTGAGTGGCTGATGGTCGGTGAATATGTTAATATTCTTCGCACCATTAAGAAAGTGCCGGAGTTTTGCCAAAGGCCAGACGATATCTAGCAATTCTCGCTCGTTAGTAGCGTAGTTTGCTTCTCTATCCTTTAGTGCCCGAGATATCATAGTTATCGGGCGTCCGTTCTGAGACAGTACAGCCCCAATACCATAAGCCGAGGCGTCAGTTGTGAGGTCGAACGGCTTTTGGTAGTCAGGATACATTAATGTAACGTCCTCTGAGGCTAGAATGTTTCTGAGCTTTTGAAACGCATTGCGCTGGGTTTCGTTAAACTGTACCTCTATCTTTTTGGACCTATACTTGCTGACTGTTCCGTTTTCCCCTTTTAGGATATCGGAGATAGGTTTCGCGATTGCGAAATCCTTAATAAAACAACGGTAATAGCTCGCTAAGCCTAACGCTAAATAACGTTGTAGGCTCAACGTAGTGCTGAATGGCTTTCACCTTTTCAGGGTCCGTTTTTGTGCCGTTTTTTATCACGATAAAGCCGAAGTACTCGACGCTCTCTTTAAAAAATTGTGAATTTTCATGGGCCATCCTCATGTTTGCACTATGAAGGCTCTTTGGTACCCAATTGACGTGCTTAGCGTGATCCGCCTCGTTCTCGGAGAAAACGATGACGTCGTCGACGTACACGTAGCACGACTTACCGATTTGTTCTCGTAGAACGTCATCGATAGTGCGCTGAAAAATACACCCGGCGTTTTTTAGACCGAAGGGGAGACGACAAAATTCGTACTTCCCCCCGCTTACTGAGATGGCCGTTTTCTCTCGATCAGATTCTGCCAGAGTAATCTGGTGATATCCTGATTTAAGATCGAGAGTGGTGAAGTATTTTGCTTTACCCAAATTTGCCAATATCATGGTGATGCTCGGCATGGGGTAAGTGTCTGGGATGGTTTTTAGATTTAGTTTCCTGAAATCTATCACTAGGCGTTTCTTCCTATTGCCCATCTCGTCAGAACCTTTCTTGTCTACTACCCACACTGGGTTATTGTATGGGGACTTAGACTTTCTAATGATGCCGTTTCGTAAAAGGTCTTTGACCTCTGAGGTCACGAAATCTTCGACACCCTTGGGGTACGGGTACAATTTCGAGTATACTGCGTTTTCGTCGGTGGTACGAATCGTAGCTACTACGTTTGTATTGTAAGGTAGCGACTCGTTAGAGTCTGCAAAAGCCCCTTTGTTACGGTGAAGCATTTTTAGGAAATCTTCTTTTACCGCAGGAGGTGCATGTATTTTAATACGCCTTCTTTAAGGCATAGTACTGCTCCTACTTGCTTTAGCAGGTCGAGCCCTATGATCCCGTCAAATGTAGATAGGGAATCTAATAGGAAAAAAAAAATATGTCGTGTCCGAACATGGGAATTTTGCACTTTTGTGTGAGTGCACGACGAAAGGGGTTCGACATTGAAGACGTCCTTTAGCCGATTATGCGGTCTAATAAAGTTTTTGGACGCACCCGTGTCGATTAGGAATGACATGTCTGTCCCTGCTATTCTGCGCCGAATGAACGGCAGCAGGGACCTCCCCCTTAAAAATTAACGTTACCGCTATCTGAGTCAGAGTCGGCGTCATCGTTTGCCTCATCTATCGCTTCCTGCGCTGCTTGAGCTGCTTGCGCATAGGTCGCATCTTGTTCAGTGTTGGCCTTTAAAAGATTTACCTTTTGTAAATTTGGCCATTTATTTGGCCAGTCGCTCGATCAGAGCCAGCGGGACGTTTGCTACACTGACCTTGAGGTTTCTGGTAGTTTGTTTGTTGCCTATACTTTGAGGACGATGGATCGATCTCCATGGGTTCTGGGGCTTTTTCGCCGCTGACCTGATTTTTTTCTGTGTACTGTCCGCTCTGTTTTTTAAAGTAGTGGTTACCCCTGGTTGCTTTGGTTAGCATTTTGCGCATTTTGCGTCTGCTGATGCTGACGACTTTGCTGTCGTTGGTCGGGGCGTCCCTTTTCTTCTACGCCCCTAGCATAGCTTGTTGCGCAAGCGTACCTCTCATGATTTGCTTCAACCTCCTGTGCCAATGCGAGAGCTGTTGGCATATCAGGGGCCCCTAGCTAGGCTAATGTCGTAGGTCATGTTAGCTTTATTGGTTAACAAGAATGGCAGAATTGTCATTCCGCCTTGCCATTTCCTGCTCTATTACATGTATGGGTCTTTTGTCACTGTAGGTAAAGTCTAGTCTGGCTATGATCGCTTCAAAATTTAGTGGCGTACTGAATGATGCCAAAACGGCATCCGCTGCGCCCCTAATCTTTGTGCGAATTATGATCATAGCTTGGTAATGGCGGGAGCTTCCGTCAAATCTTTTGAAAATTTTGTACGCTGCATGGGCTGCTTGTCTCCATGCCACGTATGTCTCCTGAGTTCCATGAAACTCAGGCACGCACTTTACTGCGTCGAGGGGCTCATCACAAGTGATTCCGTCCACTATCTCGACGTATTTATAGACTCTGACTTCTGGTACTGAGAGAGGTGGTACTCTGAGGTGCTCAGGGTCCATGTCTGTGCTTTTGATTTGGCTGCTTGTTGTGGGTTTACTAACTTGATCTGACACTTGTAGGTCAATAAATCCTCCTATCAGACTTCCTAACGTTCTAGTATCAAGTTCGCGTCGTTTTTGTTTTTTGTTCGGTCTGTTTCTGGCCATTCGATTTTTGAAGTAGAGAGTAGTCTCCGAATTAAGACCCTCAAACTCACTTTACTTTATTTAGTTTCTACTTTTATTTGACTTAGCTAAATTCTCACTTTGCAAATCACTTACATGTTATCTAGTTTTAGAAATATCCCGCACAGCAGTCGACTTGGTGCTGTAGAATTAGGTCGTCTTTCCGCAGCCGATGAAGTTTCACTTTTTTATGTATTTTTATTTTTATTATACTCATTCACAAAGTGAAATGAGTATATTGGTTTTGTGCAATGTCCGTCACGCTGTCCGTCCGTCTGTCCGTCTGTCCGTATGAACGCAAACCATTTGCACAGTTTTGAAGCTAGAGAGTTGAAATTTGGAATATATATTCGTGTATACCCTCGAATTATAAAGTGTCAAGATTTTCCCGATACGCCCACTAGGGGCGTGGCAAATCGGAAAATGCATTTGCCCATATCTCAGAAACACTACTTCTAGAAATGCTAGAGAGTTGCAATTTGGAATGTAGACTTGTGTTGACAACTCAAGTTGAAAAAGCTATGGCGGATATATCTACGCCCATTGGGGGCGTGGCAAATCGGGTAAAACTGTATCTTCTACAGTTTTAAAGCTAAATTGCCCAAATTTGGCAAGTAGGTTACTGATACGATCCTATGAAGATCGACCAAAAATCTATATATCCACGCCCACTAGGGGCGTGGCAAATCGGATCTGACTATATAGTGATTTTTCAAATTCTGTAATATTTTGAGCACTATTGATGCTAGAGACTTGAAACTTGGTATATATACTCGGGTTGACAACCCAAGTTGGAAAACATATGGCGGATATATCTACGCCTATAGGGTTCGTGGCAAACCGCAAAAGTTTATAGCTCCTACAGTTTTAGAGCTAGAAGCTTCAAAATTAGATGGTAAGTTACTGGTGAGCTCCTCTATCGATGCCCCAAAAATTATTTTTACGCCCCTTATGGGGTATGCCCGGCTAAAAAATACCCTGTAATTTTCGCATTTTTTGAGTGTAAGCATCCAAATTTCACACTTACGTTACCCTTCACTACTTCTAAGAACTGGCCAAAAATTATATATCTACGCCTACTGGGGGCGTGGCAAATCGGGAAAAACTATAAGTTTTTCCGATTCTCAGTGAGAAAATCAGAATTATATACAGATATTACTGCTGATCTCCTCTATTGATTTCCAAAAAATTATATATGTACAAACCAATTGTGGGCGTGGCAATGGGCGTGATCTGTGGGGGTGTGAATGAGTATCCCGCAGTCGGTAGCGCCCGACTGCAACGTTCTTACTTGTTTTTATTTTGTCTTTGTTTTGTCTTTGAGCAGACGTTTTGATGTTCACTGCACTGATTTTGGTAAACAAAACACTTATCAGTTTTCTTTTGGCAGAAAATGAAGTTCACTTTTTTATGCTTATTTACGTTGGGCGCCAATTATGGAATTTAATATCATTGTCAGAGGCGTTAGCCAGCTCAGGTAAGGTAAGCTTTGTCTTTTATATCGACAGCGATAGCTGGTCGAATTAAAGAGTGACTGTTAGGCAATTAGAATTATTGCGAGCGGTACGCTGCGCGTTTATTGAATTCACACTTAAGACTAACAATTAGAGAATTAACAAGTAAGAACGTTGCAGTCGGGCGCTACCGACTGCGGGATACTCATTCACACCCGCACAGATGACGCCCATTGCCACGCCCGCAATTCGTTTGTACACATATAATTTTTTGGAACTCAATAGATCAGCAGTAACATCGTCATAAAACTTTGATTTATCACTGAGAATCGGAAAAGCGTACAGTTTTTCCCGATTTGCCACGCCAGGGTAACGTAAGTGTGAAATTTGGATGCTTACACTCAAAAAATGCGAAAATTACAGGGTATTATTTAGCCGGGCATGCCCCATAAGAGGCGTAAGAATTATTTTTGAGTCATCGATAGAGGAGCTCACCAGTAACTCAACCATCTAATTTTGAAGCTTCTAGCTCTAAAACTGTAGGAGCTATAAACTTTTGCGGTTTGCCACGAACCCTATGGGCGTAGATATATCCGCCATATGTTTTTCATCTTGGCTTGTCAACCCGAGTATATATACCAAGTTTCAAGGTTCTAGCATCAATAGTGCTCAAAATATTACAGAATTTGAAAAATCACTATATAGTCAGATCCGATTTGCCACGCCCCTAGTTGGCGTGGATGTATAGGTTTTTGGTCGATCTTCATAGGATCGTAGCAGTAACCTACGTGCCAAATTTGGGCGTTTGAGCTTTAAAACTGTAGAAGATACAGTTTTACCCGATTTGCCACGCCCCCAATGGGCGTAGATATATCCGCCATAGCTTTTTCATCTTGGGTTGTCAACACGAGTCTACACTCTAAATTGCAACTCTCTAGCACTTCTAGAAGTAGTGTTTCTGAGATATCGGAAAATGCATTTTCCGATTTGCCACGCCCCTAGTGGGCGTATCGGGAAAATCTTGACACTATAATTCGAGGGTATACACGAGTATATATTCCAAATTTCAACTCTCTAGCTTCAAAACTGTGCAAATGGTTTGCGTTCATACGGACAGACGGACAGACGGACGGACGGACAGACGGACAGACGGACGGACAGCGTGACGGACATTGCACAAAACCAATATACTCATTTCACTTTCTGAATGAGTATAAAAACTAAGTCTGCGACCAAGCGCAGATTCGGCGCTGCCGCAGCGCTGCCGCCAGTGCACAGCCGCTGCTACCGTTGCGGGCGTCGCCGTTGGTGTTCTTGGAACACCAGCGGCGTTGGTCGTTGCTAGTGCAAAGCCGCTGCCGCCGCCGCAGGCGCAGGTGCTGTCGTCGCTATTCATGGAACTCCAGCGCCGTTGACCGTTGCTAGTGCAAAGCCTCTGCAAGCGTCGCCGTCGTTGTTCTTGGAACCCCAGCGTCGTTGCTGGTGCTCCTCAGAACTACTGACTTGCGCTTTGTGTGTGGCGCCGCATTATCACGGCGGCCGCTAACATTGTTGCGGTACATCCGCAGCTACCGCTGGAGCTGCCAACATTGTTGTGACACATTCGTAGCTACCGCTGGAGCTGTCATCATTGTTGCGACACATTCTGGGACGGACGGACGGACGGACAGACGGAAAGGGCTATTTCAACTCAGCTCATCGAGCTGATCAAGAATATATATACTTTATGGGGTCTGCGATGTCTCCTTCTGCCTGTTACATACATTTTCACAAAAACATTATACCCTGATTTCCCATTTTCAATGGGTTCAGGGTATAAAAAGAAGAAAAGAGAGAAAGATATAAGAAAAAAAAAAGTTGGGAAATCACTCCACAATGTTGAAGATCTTGCCGGTCGTCAAATTTGTGCACCTGCTCACTCCTGGGCACTGTGTGTGATTTCCCTAAGTTGACCTGAAAGCAATTAATTAAAGGTAGTGTAACGAACCTCGGTTTATCCCGAGTTTAAGCCGGGCCGGACTCAGCCGACTGTGCGTTCGTGCCAACAAATTTATATGTGGCGCCTTGCGATAGATTACAATGCAGTGTGTTTATGTTTGCGTTGGGTATATTTTCTCAATTTACAAGTTTATCTATTTGATATTTATTTATCAAATTTAGCGCTTAGTAAGCACACCTTTTCACAGGCTCGCAGGTAAACGTTTAACGCACTCTGGCAAATGGTACGGCACTCTTGGTTCTCCAAGGATACGCTTGAGCACTCCAGGTGACGCCAGGATCCACACTGAACACTCCGGCGGTTCGCTCGGCTATTGCAGTGATTCCTACGGCTGGATACGCTCACAAGCACACCTTGAGATCTTCTCAAGCTACCGTCACCACTCTTACGCACAGCTACGCAAACGTTACCTTTGCTCCTGCTCCAGGATCCGCCACTAATGCTGTAGATTTGGCCGTGCTGCACCAATGTCCTGGTTGGTGGCAGCTGATGTCCTTCCGGTGTCCGCGTCTCAGCCTATCTCCTCAATAGGCGTCCAGGATATCCCTCGTAGATATCCTTCCAGCGATGTCCTTCCTCTCGAAGTCCTTGGCAGTGATGTCCTTCCTCTCGAAGTCCTTGGCAGCGATGTCCTTCCTCTCGAAGTCCTTGCTGGTCACTTTGCCACTCACGTTCTTGTTACGTCGGCACTCAATACTTTCACTTTCACTTTTACTTGACTGTCCCGGTGCCGAGTTGCGGGCGCCTTTTTATAGCAGCGACGCAGGCCCTGCTTCGCGCTATGACGGCGCCGGCTCGGCTCTGGAGCGGGGCCTGTCTGCCGCTCGTGTCCGCGAAAACGGCAGTATCACGTGATTTAGCGCGATGCCAAATCACCGAAATATGCGTGGCAGCCTCTCATTGGCCAAAGCACCGTTATTGGCATACGAGTGAAAGTGTACACTACTTTCTCGCAGCCACAAGCGGTACTTCGGCCAACGGTCGCCGATAATCGCCGTGAGAGCGACGCGAGCAATGCGCTGAACACATACGAGCGACAGAGACAGACTACGTCGCTCTCTGCGCCCTTTCCAGTAGCGAGGGTCGCTACTATCGTACTCGCGTCGCTGTGTGGAACAATACATGCAGGCACGCATATGTGCATAAGTGCACAGCAAATACATGCACTTATACATACACTACGTGCCCGCCTATATTGTTCCTCACACTCCCCTCTTCCTTCGGGAAACACGAAGCCTTCGTGTTAACATCCGTCCGGGACTCACTTCTGGCGCTCCCTTTTGTTTGCACTGCTTGCTTCTCTTCAGCAAGCAGTTCGCCGCGCTCCTCCAGCTGCAAGCAGTGCTACGCACAGGGCCGCTGTTAAGACTCTGTTGTTAACAGCGCCGCTGCTACGCAACTCTGCGTACAGCTGATCGCTCCAGCCTCCAGCAACTCTGTGTGCTGCAGGTAAGTGGCTGAAACGTGTTAGGTAAATCTTCTCAGAAATTTACCAATTTTCTTCCAAAGTTATATAGCGCGATCCTCTCCATGTTGTCCCTCTCCTGGACCGGGTTGCATTCTCCTCTGGCCACGCCCGCCGCTGCAGAAAACACCCGTTTTCCACTGCTTTGCCAGCCTCCGTGGTTACAATGCGGCTGCGTGGCTGCTGCTGTCCCGATGTCGCTGCTGTTCCTTGTTGCTGGGATGGTGATAGCGAAACGATCTTCCGTTGCAGATGCCGTTCACCACTGACCCGGGTCCGGACATCGGATATCGGTGGGGTTCTCGGCTCACTCCTCATTCGCGCACAGCTCCAGCGAAGTCGCTGGCCAATGCGCGAGGATCGGCCGGTCCGCCCTCCCGACACCTTTGCCGGACCGCTGGATTTCGCCAGTCATGTGGCTCGCATCTGCCGCGGCTGACCTCCCTGTACCTGTACCATCGTCGCAGTAAGTACTCAGCAATGAACAAATTATTTTTAGACTGTGGCGGCGACTGCGGCTGCTGTGGTGGCTGCTCCTCAACTTCTTGGCTGCTGCTGCTGCTGCTGCTGGTCACCGCTACTCCTCTGGTCGCCGATGCTCCTCTGGCCGCTGCCAGTGACTGTAACTGGGCTTTGTTGGAGAATTCTTCTACTATAGACGACGTTCGAGGCTGGTTCCGGCGCGCCGACACTTTGACGCCGGTTGGGAAATCCGGCTCACTCCTCATTCGCGCACAGCTCCAGCGGAGTCGCTGTCCAGTGCGCGAGGATCGGCCGGGCAAACCCTTCCGACGCCCAAGTCCGGACGGCCGAGAAATCCAGCTACGTAGCAGAAGTCTATAGAGTTGAATTTTCACAAAAGCCCTGCTCATATTCATGCATGCCCTTTTATACCCTCTACTGCAGCGCTGCCGCCAGCGGAGTGTCGGAAATTAACGGATCCTGCACCAGCTAGTTCTCTCACTCTCTACAGGTCACGCTCTTGCAACACTTTGGCCTTATGGCTGAACACGAGGCATTGTTGTTGCATCTCTAATGCATTTCTCACACTCTCTCTATTTCCCTTCGTATATATGTATGAGTGCACAGCAACTACATGCACTCATACATACACTGCGTGCCCTATTTTGTTGTTGGCCGTTTTGCATGTCGCTAGCATCGACACCTTCGTGTCATCTCGTGCGCTAGCGATCGTGCGTAGCCGACAAAGTTCAGTAGCCTTTCGCCGCGGCTGTTGAACTTTGGGCGCTCTGCGTTGTTGTTGCCTACCACGCTCATCGTGATTTTCGTCCCATTTTTACGCATGCGCTGACCACTGTGCGCCTTTCATGCTGTCGCTGTTTTCGTTCTGCGTGTGTGTGCGCTCTTTTTCGGCTCGGGTGCGTGATGTTGTTGTTGTTTTTGCAGGGTGCGCGCGCAACTCAAACGGTTTCGGCCGTGCCTGTTGTTGTTGTGCCGTTTCTTAGCTTTTGCTGCTGCGCATGCGCCCCCGTTTCGTGTGTGTGCGCGCGCAAATTCAAACAACTTTGTTGTTGTGTTCACAACATTTGTGCGCGCGCGCACATACAAACAACTTTGTTGTTCCGCTCACAACATTTTTGCTGTTTTTGCCATGGATTTGATTTGTGCGGCCGATGTTAATTTTTGTTTATGTTTAAAAAAAAAACTTTTCCCCCTACATACATATATAGGTTTTTGGCTAATACACATAGCTATGTGCATTCACTCCCCTTTTTTTTTTTTTTTATAAACTGGCTGGCAACTCACCCGCTTCTGCTCGATATGGCTTGAGGTCCGCCACATGAGCCATCCTGCTCCGTTTATCTGCCTCTGAAGTGATCCGGCAGATAACCGGGGAGATCAAACTGACCACCGTATATGGTCCTCCATATCGTGGGGCCAGTTTCGCTGCGAATCCATCCGCGGCATTGGACAAGTGGCGTTCCTTTGCCCACACCTTGTCCCCTACGGCCAGCTTCCACTGCCGCCGCCGTAGATTGTAGTGCCGCGTATGATCCTGAGCAGCTTTGGTTGCTCTCTCCTGTCCTGCTTCTTGGAGTTGGCTGTTATTGCAGCGCTGACACAGCTCGCACCGCCGCACATATGCCCGCACGTCGCGGTACATACCCGGCCAGTAGTGCCTCGCTGCCACCCGAGCAATTGTTTGTCGGCTCCCAAGGTGGCCAGCGTTGGCTGCGTCGTGGTTCTCCTTCAGAACTTGTTTGCGCCGCTCCGTCGGCACACACAGTTTCCACGCAGCCACGTCCTTGTGGCCGGCTTGGTGCGGGATGTGCCGGTAAACCTTTCCGGCCTCTTCCCTGTAGCCCGAAAACTTTGTTGGGCTTCTGCGCAGGTCCTGGCACAGCTTAGCAATCCAGCGACATCCTGTCCCAGCTGGTTTGCCTTTGCTCGTCACCAAGCGGCACGCCTCTTCGCCCAGCGACTGCCGTGATAGCGCACGTTTCTACCTCCGAAACGCCTCAGCCTCCTTATCCTCATGGAGTGGCTGCTGACGCTCCGAGCTCGTCTCCATCGGCGTCTGTGGACTCATATTCATCCTGCCGACCGCCACTGACAGCTTCTCCTCCAGCTGCCCGCTTAGCTGCGGATTTCTCGGCTTGATTCTCAGCTTCAAGCCGCCGCACTCCAGCGCGATGCCCATGCTGGCCAAGAAATCCCAGCCCAGCACCAGATCGTCGATCATGCCTGGCAGCACAATCAATGAAATGAGGATCTGCTGACTCCCCAGCGTGATCCTCGTCTCCAGTTGCGAGTCCACATGACTGCAACTGCCGTCTGCCAGACTTACGCGTCTTTGTGTGGCGCCTCTCACGCCCACTCCTCGGAGCCTGTCGGCCAGCTTTTCGCTCACAAAGCTGCTGGTGGCTCCAGTATCGATGGTGGCCTTATGCTGATCAGCTCCAATGACCACCATCGCCGACAGCTGGGTGCCTTCATCCACAAGACTACCCACTAATGTCTGGGGGCCTCCGTGACGCTGCTCCCGTTCGCCCCTGGATGGCGGGTGCCTCTGGGCGTTTTCCGACTGGCAGCAAGTCGCTGTTCGCACGCCGATGCGCCCGCATTGCCAGCAAAAATCCAGGCGCTCGTTGCGGCACTCAACGGCGTAGTGGCCCTCTTGGCCACATATCCGGCATGCCCTGGCGGGGTTCTGGACATGTGTCCTTGGCCCTGCTGTGCATGTCCTGGGCGCGGGTCGAGGTCTCGTCCCCTCAACGGTCATGCTCCGGTGGTATTCCTCCTCATACGGGCTCCCAGCGTCGTCCATGACCATCAGCCGCGTCTTATTGCCTCGCTGTTGCTGCCGCAACTTTTCCCGATCCCTTTCCTGGTCCTCGAACTCGTTCGCCAGCAGCATCAGCTCCGTCAGGTTACAGAACTGATATGGGCAAGCATATGCGCGCAGATCGGGCAAACTATTGTTGTAAATAGTTTTTAGCTCGCGATCTGCCGCATAGCGTAGTGGCAGCATCAAGGTTTGCATATCCACCATGTAAACCTTGAAAGGCTCGCCCATCATCTGTCTCCGTCGAGCAACTTCGTCCTTCAACTCTTCCATATAGTCCCTGGGCAGAAAGAACTCCTGGAAGCTTCTGACGAACGTTTCCCACGCTGTCCAGTGCCTGTTGTTGGCCACGTACCACTTCAAGGCCATGCCTTTAAGCAGCTCTGGCATCGCCCTCGGGATCAGGTCCAGAGCCGACCACTCCACTTGCTCCAAAAATTCCAGCGGCTTCGTTGTGCCATCGAAGCGGAAGCCCCATTCTCGCACCTGCTTGGCGACCTTTGGGTACTCCAGCGCTGTGCAGCTCGGCCCTCGTGGCCTTATTTCTGGTTGCGGGGTGGATGTGACTCTCCACGATTCTCGTTGCATCTCTTGCAGGCGGGCGGCGGCGGCACTGGTGGATGGCAGAGACAATCGTGCCACGTTCACGATTTCATCTTGCTCACCCAGCTCGTTTTCCTCGACGGCGGTCAGCGCTTCGTCTCTCAGCGGCGAATGGCGTCCATGTAGCTTCGCAATCTCTGCGATCCTGATTGAATAGGAAATCCTTCCCTCATTCATGGTGACCCACTCGCCGAACTGCCTCCGCTTCGCGTCCAGAGTGCCAGTCAGACTTACGCCGAACTCGATCCCGTAGCGCAGCACATCATCCTTCTTGAGATTATATACCCAAGCTCGCACCATTTTCCTACACTGATTATATTATCGCAGGGCCCCACGTTGGGCGCCAGTTGTAACGAACCTCGGTTTATCCCGAGTTTAAGCCGGGCCGGACTCAGCCGACTGTGCGTTCGTGCCAACAAATTTATATGTGGCGCCTTGCGATAGATTACAATGCAGTGTGTTTATGTTTGCGTTGGGTATATTTTCTCAATTTACAAGTTTATCTATTTGATATTTATTTATCAAATTTAGCGCTTAGTAAGCACACCTTTTCACAGGCTCGCAGTTAAACGTTTAACGCACTCTGGCAAATGGTACGGCACTCTTGGTTCTCCAAGGATACGCTTGAGCACTCCAGGTGACGCCAGGATCCACACTGAACACTCCGGCGGTTCGCTCGGCTATTGCAGTGACTCCTACGGCTGGATACGCTCACAAGCACACCTTGAGATCTTCTCAAGCTACCGTCACCACTCTTACGCACAGCTACGCAAACGTTACCTTTGCTCCTGCTCCAGGATCCGCCACTAATGCTGTAGATTTGGCCGTGCTGCACCAATGTCCTGGTTGCTGGCAGCTGATGTCCTTCCGGTGTCCGCGTCTCAGCCTATCTCCTCAATAGGCGTCCAGGATATCCCTCGTAGATATCCTTCCAGCGATGTCCTCCCTCTCGAAGTCCTTGGCAGTGATGTCCTTCCTCTCGAAGTCCTTGGCAGCGATGTCCTTCCTCTCGAAGTCCTTGCTGGTCACTTTGCCACTCGCGTTCTTGTTACGTCGGCACTCAATACTTTCACTTTCACTTTTACTTGACTGTCCCGGTGCCGAGTTGCGGGCGCCTTTTTATAGCAGCGACGCAGGCCCTGCTTCGCGCTATGACGGCGCCGGCTCGGCTCTGGAGCGGGGCCTGTCTGCCGCTTGTGTCCGCGAAAACGGCAGTATCACGTGATTTAGCGCGATGCCAAATCACCGAAATATGCGTGGCAGCCTCTCATTGGCCAAAGCACCGTTATTGGCATACGAGTGAAAGTGTACACTACTTTCTCGCAGCCACAAGCGGTACTTCGGCCAACGGTCGCCGATGATCGCCGTGAGAGCGACGCGAGCAATGCGCTGAACACATACGAGCGACAGAGACAGACTACGTCGCTCTCTGCGCCCTTTCCAGTAGCGAGGGTCGCTACTATCGTACTCGCGTCGCTGTGTGGAACAATACATGCAGGCACGCATATATGCATAAGTGCACAGCAAATACACGCACTTATACATACACTACGTGCCCGCCTATACTGTTCCTCACAGTAGAGAGAGTTCAGAGGAAAACAAGTGAAAAAATTTATTGTTATTAATACATAAAACGTAAAACGCGCTATGCAAGGAATAATCCGAAGTTCACAATGGTAAATACAATGGACGAAAGTGTCTGGTTCTTCTGGAAGGAGCAGAAAAATTAATTTGCAATAACAGCAAAGACGAGTCAATATTACCAATAATCAAATTATGTAGAAAAACAATCCCCAGGATAGTTCTACGATTGATTAATGATGGAAGCTCAATTAGAAGAAGCCTACTAAGATAAGACGGTAAACGAAGATTGGGGTCCCAGTTTAGATCTCGTAAGGCAAAGAGTAGAAACTGTTTCTGGCCCGATTCAGTTCGATCCTGATACAATTTATACTGAGGAGACCATAAATTGAACAGTATTCTAAAATAGGTCGTACCAGCGAAACATAAAGAAGTTTGGTAATGAATGGATCCTTGAATTCTTTTGCCCAACGTTTAATAAAGCCAAGAACACTTTTGGCTTCATTTATGATAGTTGAGATATGAGAATTGAAATTAAGTTGCGAGTCAAAAAGTACACCAAGATCTTTGACTGAAAAAATACGTTGCAAGGGATAATTATTAATTTATATATATATATATATATGTTGTAGCGTTAAGATTGTTTTCCATGGTTAAGCGCAGCGAGTTTCGGTCGCTCTGAGAACTCAAACACAACTAACTCTTGTGTCTCTTATTTCTCAAGCCCGAACCACGCTCGGCGACAGCGACGCAGCGCTGCCGCCGCGCTAAAACAGGACTTCCTAGAACCGACAACTTAATCAACCAATCACAGCCCTTACAAAGGCTTATGCTGAAGATAATTATTGCGAAATATCGAAAGACGCACCAATACGCATAACTAGAATCCGACGCATTATGATGAAATTATCATTGTGAAATACCGAAAACTACAACCACACACATACAAACTTAGTACGCGCCGACACGGCCATTCTGACAATAACACGACCTCGTGTACTTTTACAAAACTGCCTTACTGCATAATTCATTTCATTTATAAACCTTCGAAAGTAATTTAAGATTAACATTTTCCCTTTTGACCACAACTATTCCCGTTTCAGGGCTTCATATAAAATTTTATCTTCAACTTTTAGTTTCATTCTTAAAGTGCTATAAAATTAATCTTTAGCTCAATTCAACTTTCTTCACTATCCTTTTCATTATCATAAATTCAACTGGTTTTACATTACATCATCTTATGCGCCACACGCCATGATCAAAACATTTGTTTTGCACTTGTGCTTGCAATAAGACCAATTCTTTCAACTTTTCTTATCAGCTTCTTCATTCATCCATACTGTCTCTTTCAACAGTTATTCTTTAACAACACAAAATCTCCTACTTCGTATCCAACAACCTTAGCCTTGGTTTTATCAAACCGTTTCTTGCTATATACTGCTGCCGCTGATATATTTTGCACTGCTCGAGCTCTTGATTCTGCCAAATCACAATTCACAATGCCAATAAACAATTCTAAAGGGCTTGCCTTTGTTACTCGACTTACTGTACAATTTAAGGCCAACTGTACAATTTAAGGCCCACTGTATTTCACCTAATGCGTTTTGCCAAGATCGGCTGCTAGCCTCAACTGCCGTCAGTAAGTTTTTTTTCAAAGTGCTCATAATGTGTTTCACCTGTCCGTTAGCTCTACTTGCGCCTGTCGCAATCAAATGCAAACTTATTTTCTGTTGAGAACAAAACTCACTAAATTTAGAGCTAGCAAAACATCTACCCTGGTCTGCTATTATGCGGTTTTGGTACTCCAAAGAGAGATACAGCCAAGCAAAGATACCGACGATGTCACAGCACCTATGCAATTGTCAGCATCAATCTTAAGTGTGTGTGTTAAATAAACAAATTTGGTAAAAGCGTCCACTTGGACAATAACATATTCCTTCTGATCAGACTTGCCACTCAACTTTCCTGTTACGTCTATGTGTATCGTGTGCCAAGGTGTGCTGACCTTTGCTATTGGATGAATTCTAGCTTGAATTTTACCCGAGGATGACTTTGACATCTTACAAGTAAAACAGTTTTCAACAAACTTTCGTATATACTTAGACATGCTATCGAACCAATAATAATCATAGGCCTTATCTAACGTCTTCTCTCAACCTAAGTGCATGATTGTCTCGTGAATCAGATTTATTACAGACCACCTAAATGCCCTTGAAACAATTGGCAAAGATCGAGTTCTCTGAATTTTTCGATAAAGTAATCCTGCTCTCAACTCATAAGTTTTTGCAATGTCCTCGGCAAGAGAATTGTCCTTCAATTTGTTCACAAACATCATAGGACTTGCATAAGGTGAGCAACTTGGCCTTATGACATTGCATTCTACTAGTTCTTTAATCTTCTCGCGTACCAACTCTCTTTCATTTGGACTAAGTCTGCATGGTCTTCTTTGAACAATTTTTCTGAGGTCTACTAACTTAATTTTCATCTCGCCTGTACTGACTCTAGAAGAAGGAATTCCCTTTATAAAAGATTTTAAATAATTTTCTAATAAATCGTTTAATTTATCCCTATCTTCGCCGA
The DNA here is from genome assembly GCA_037075265.1 of Drosophila nigricruria. Classification (NCBI taxonomy): domain Eukaryota; kingdom Metazoa; phylum Arthropoda; class Insecta; order Diptera; family Drosophilidae; genus Drosophila; species Drosophila nigricruria. The sequence continues at coordinate 106,577 of JBAMCI010000162.1, read as the reverse complement.
CAAGATCAGTATCCAATTTAGAAAATATATCTTTATTTAATCAAAGGTTTACAGATTTTGGTCTAACAATTTCAAATTTTCCCGGTGACACAATGACAAGAAAACCCTGCCACAGTATCTCTCGATCAATCAATTAATGATAATTATTAATTAATTTTTTTTTTTTTTTTTTTTTTTTTTTACGTTGCCAAGTATTTGCAATGTACTACAAATGCTGTCATTCCCTATACCCTTCAACATTACTACGTTGTTAATTCTCTTACCGACTAACTTAGTACTTATCTTATGTTTAATCAACGAACATTCCGCTCCAGAGTCAACATTGTCGTAAAAGTCTCGCCTTGATGAACCATCTCTCCATTGGGCTCAACAACTTTGCAAAGCTGCACTCGTTTCATCTGATGCGGATCCTTTTCACTTTTGAGCTTACTGCAATGGGTTGAAATGTGTCCAACCTCGCCACACTTGAAGCAGGTTACATTTGATCGATGATGGTGACCAAACACGGTCTTGCCGCTACGCTCTGCAAGAAAGAAAGAAAATTTTGCTGCTGTCCATCTCTGCATTCAACCATCCTGTGACCCAACTTTCCACAATAATGACATTTTATTGTTGACAACTTCTGCCGTTTTATGTCAGATGTAGTGGTTTCGTCAAGTACAAATTTCTTTCGTTTGTTGAAGGTGTAGGCTTTAAGCTCAGTCTGCAGTTCAATCCTAGTGTGCACGTTCGATGTAAAAGTTAGACGTTGCAATCTGGAATCCATATGAGCCAAGTGAGCAAGTGTCACGGAAACAGCAATCTCTTCCACACTCATCTCACGCCATTTAGTGACGAGTGTTGTCACCATGCGACTAGCATAATTAGAGAGACATTCTCCATCGTCCGGGCAAGTTGATAACGTAGTCAAATACATAGCTGCTGGTGTTTCTACACTGCTGAAGCGCTGTACAAAAAGTTCCTTAAACTCGGTCCAATTTATGTCAGGATAACATATTTGTGAAAGCCACTGCGCCGCACTGCCTTCCAACGCTGCACTCAAAGCCATCATCAACTCACTGCCTTTTATGTTATTTTCATCCAGGATCATATTTACTGTAGAACACCACGCGGATGCGTCGGTGCCAACACGATCCGCATTAAATTTCGGCAACACGACTGTTTTACTAGTTGTTGTTTTTGACGTCGTTGATTGTAGTGCTTTCGCAAGTTCCATTAGCGCTCGCCAAGGATCAGTTGGCATATTAGGTAGCGAGCCAGATCCCACTTCTGATGTTGTAGCGTTAAGATTGTTTTCCATGGTTTAGCGCAGCGAGTTTCGGTCGCTCTGAGAACTCAAACACAACTGACTCTCGAGCCCGAACCACACTCAGCAACAGCGTCAAACGCTGTTGCCTCGCTAAAACAGGACTTCCTAGAACCGACAACTTAATCAACCAATCACAGCCCTTACAAAGGCTTATGCTGAAGATAATTATTGCGAAATATCGAAAGACGCACCAATACGCATAACTAGAATCCGACGCATTATGATGAAATTATCATTGTGAAATACCGAAAACTACAACCACACACATACAAACTTAGTACGCGCCGACATATATATTATAAATTAAGGGAAAATCCTAAGTGATCAAGCTTTTGAAGTAGTATATCGTGGTGTACTGAGTCAAATGCTTTACTGAAATCAGTATATATAACATCAGTTTGCATTTTATTTAAAAAACTGTCATTGACTAGGGAAGTAAATTCTAATAGATTAGTGGAAGTAGATCGATTTCGAACAAAACCATGCTGCGATGGTGAAATAATCGATTTACAAAAATGTTGTAAGGTAGATGTTATTATTTTTTCAAATAATTTTGGAATAGCAGATAGTTTTGCAATACCTCTATAATTAGAAATGTCAGACCTCCCATCTTTTTTATACCCTGAACCCATTGAAAATGGGAAAACAGGGTATAATGGTTTTGTTAAAATGTATGTAACAGGCAGAAGGAGGCGTGGCAGACCCCATAAAGTGTATATATTCTTGATCAGCTCGACGAACTGAGTCGATATAGCCATGTCCGTCTGTCCGTCTGTCCGTCTGTCCGTCTGTCCGTCCGTCCGTCTGTCCGTATGTATGAACGCGTCGATCTCAGAATCTATAAGAGCTAGAGGCTTGAAATTTTTTATGTAGATCCGTGTATAGCACGCGCAGATCGAGTTTGTTTCAAAAAATCGATAAATTTGATCGTTTTAAAGTTATCGATTTAAAACGTTATCGAAATGCAGTTATAAATTTATATCTCCTACATCTTTAAAGCTAGAATTTTGTATTTAGTATAATGTGGAGTTTACACAATTTTGATTTTTGTCATATTTTGGATACCATCCCCCCTTTCCATCCCTTCCCCCCCAAACTTGTAAAATCCGTATTTCAAATAGTAGAGACTTGTGCTTTGGCAAATACATACATATGAATTACATAATTACGCTGTGAAAGTTTGATTAAGAAAGTCCATATACAAAAGAAATTATTAAACATTTAATTTCCCATAGTAAAGCCTATGAGCGCAGCCCACGCTCAGTCGCTGCGTAAACTGCGCAGTCAGCAGAGCGTTCGCTTATGCGTGCGTGCGTATGAATGTGTGCGTGTGTGTGTGTGCATGTGTTGATTGTATATATGTGTTAAATAAGCATAGAATGTTTGGAGTATCGGCTCTTCGCAGGGTTCAGGGGATCTCCTAGTCGGGTACCGCCGACTAGAGCTTTCTTACTTGTTATATAGAGGGATAATGAAAGACTCTTTCCAAATAGACGGAAAAACAGAGGTTTCCAGCGACAAAGACAGCGGAGAAGATTGAGCAAAATTTAGTTTTTTGATCCAATATTAGATGAAGATTGAACCGAAGTAGGATTTAACGATATTGGAGACAACCTATTTCGATTCTTGTGTTTGAACTCATGCACAACTACATTAGGTGGCCAAAATTTGGAGTCACATATAGTTGTGAAAAATTCAGCGGGCACATTGATTTTGAATGAAGCAATTTCACGAGGAGTCGCGAAATTAAACTTCGAAATAAAAACATTGGCTGCAGATTTACTAGAAATAAAAGCAGATATAGCTTCACATGTAGTGTCAGAAGAAAGCCTAGATAGGAAAACTTGCTTTCGAGGAGAAACGACAGATAAAGTAGGTATAGAAAGAGAGGAAGAAGAGGTCGGAAATTGTTCGTTGCTTGAGCAATATTCGGGGAGGTTTTTAGTTTTTTGATTGGAACCTGCATAGGCTCTTGAGTGTCTATTATAATACTAGCAACAGGTTTGTCTGACAAGTCATTAGCAATTGGACAAGTCATTAGTAAATTTTCACCAGCTTCTAGGTCACAAGTTAACTGTTTAGATATAATACTCAGTTTTAAAAATTGAACTCGCACTGAATTATACATCTTGGAAAAATTTAATTGTTTTTCCAAGCAAATTGGACACGACCAGCGTAAACCACCACAACCAATTTTGGCAGTGGACATGATTTTTTCATAGTCCCGTCCGGTGAGACCAGCACATTTTGTGTGCATCATATTCTCACATAACCAGCAACTAACAAATTGTAATTTTGCAGAATCAGCTACTTGCCGAATATTGCATGATTTTTTGCAACATGTCATATTGGCAATTGGGGTTAAGCAACCGAAACGTAAAAACTGATCAAAAGGAAATAATAGAAAACAAGTAAGAGTGCTCTAGTCGAGACGGCTCGACTACGAGATACCCTGAACCCTGCGAAGAGCCAATCTTCCCAACATGCTATGCTTATTTTACATTTACTAATATTGTGAGACACACACACACACATGCATACGCACGCACGCATAAGCACGCGCTCTGCTGACTGCGCAGTTGACGCAGCGACTGCGCTCGGGCTGCAATATGCCATATGCAATATTTGTGGATGGATTTTCTTAATCAAACTTTTACAGCATAATTATGACATTAATATGTGTGTATTTGCCAAAGCACAAGTCTCTAGTATTTGAAATACAAATTTTGCAAATTGGGGACGAAGGGGGCGTGGCATCCAAATTCCAAATATTACAAAATCTCCGCATTCATTACACGGATCTACACAGTAAATTTGGAGTCTCTAGCTCTTATGGAATGCTTAACCGAAGAAAAGTTATCGATTTTTATCGATAATAAGAAAACGGGATAAGTTATCGAAAATCTAAAAAAAACTCGTACTGCGTAGGCAATTTTCGAGTATTCTCTGAAAATTTCAGATATCTTGCTTTTGTGGTTTACGAGATCGCTGCGTTCATACGGACGGACAGACGGACGGACGGACGGACGGACGGACAGACGGACAGGGCTATTTCAACTCAGCTCATCGAGCTGATCAAGAATATATATACTTTATGGGGTCTGCCATGTCTCCTTCTGCCTGTTACATACATTTTCACAAAAACATTATACCCTGATTTCCCATTTTCAATGGGTTCAGGGTATAAAAAGAACAAAGAGAGGATGAGTGAGTTGTGAGAGCGGGTCCAACAATAAAGAGCTGATAAAGAGCGGGTGAGCGCAAGCAGTGAGAGAGTTTCTTGCACAAGACGAATTTGATTTAGTGAGAAACACAAACAACTCAAGTATAAGTGTGAGTGATAACACTAACAAATATGCACAAGTGTAAAAAGAAACCCAAACAAAAGAGGAGAGCGCCAAAGAAGTAAATGCAGATGTAACAAAACAAATTACCGACGCTGACAAAACTTTCAAAATAGAAACACTTTTAAAATAGCACAAAGGACCGTGGATTATTTCTTGCACAGTAACAAAGAAAGGCTGATGGCTGAATTAAACAAATTACAAAAAAGTGTAATTTAAAAGGCAAGAAATATTCAAAAGTGAATAAAAATTCAGGAGCACAAACAAAACACGTCAAACACTTTCAACTGAGAACTCTCCCTGTCAACTGAGTACTCTCCCTGAACGCATGAGCTCATTGAACGTCCTATGACTTCTTTCAATGGTACCTAATGTTTGGTGGTGGTGTGCAGTCGAAGTTATATTATTTATTTTTAGATATTTGCACAAGTCATTAATAATTGAATTTTTGTATTCTGTTCCCATGCCCGTAATGAACGTCTTCATTGGACCGTACTTCTGAATAAAAGATTCGAATATAGCTTTTGCGACAGTTGTTGCGCTTTTATTTTTAACCGGAATGGCTACTAAATACTTAGTCAAATCACATATTAAAGTGACAGCGTATTTGTTTCCGTTTTTCGAACGTGGTAGTGGACCAATTGCGTCTACTAAGACTCTGTCGAAAGCATATATTGGTGTCTCGGTTATAATCATCGGTGATCGATTGTGTTTCGTCGTTTTTGATGTCAGGCATTTAGGACATTTATTAATGTACTCTTTTACGTGACGAGTCATGTTTTTCCAATAATATTGTCTTTTTAGTTTCGCTAGCGTTTTTGTTATGCCTGTATGGCCATCTTGAATTGGATCGTCACAGTATTGCTACTTGATCTTTTATATTATTTATTTGGGTCACCGGCTTGAGTAGCGCTACTCTTAATAATTTCAATATTTTATTGCCCATAGTTTTAAAATATTCAATTGAAATTGATTCAAAGATCTCTTCGCACGGTGCCACTTTGAGTTGGCTGATTTTAAGTATACCGGCTTGCATTTCAAGCCCTTGGAAGAACTAACCTAAGTCGAGGGTTCCATTGGAATACAAATCGCTAACATCGATTCTTGCTACAACTTTATTTCCATGTTTCAATAAATATTTTGATTCGGTTATACGGAAGGTTACTACTTTTCGTACCTCGTCATTTGTGATGACTTCGTGTACGTTGGGCTTAAAAGCATTGTCAAGAGCTTGTCTAGGCAAATCTGCTTGTTCTATTCCTGCGCAGGATTTTTTCTGTTTACTTTGATTTCGTGTAGTAACTTTAATATGTTTGTGCTACTATTTTTATACCCTGAACCCATTGAAAATTGGAAATCAGGGTATAATGTTTTTGTGAAATGTATGTAACAGGCAGAAGGAGACATCGCAGACCCCATAAAGTATATATATTCTTGATCAGCTCGATGAGCTGAGTTGAAATAGCCCTGTCCGTCTGTCCGTCCGTCCGTCCGTCCGTCCGTCCGTCCGTCCGTCCGTCCGTCCGTCCGTCCGTCCGTCCGTCCGTCCGTATGAACGCAGCGATCTCGTAAGCCACAAAAGCAAGATATCTGAAATTTTCAGAGAATACTCGAAAATTGCCTACGCAGTACGAGTTTTTTTAGATTTTCGATAACTCATCCCGTTTCCTTATTATCGATAAAAATCGATAACTTTTCTTCGGTTAAGCATTCCATAAGAGCTAGAGACTCCAAATTTACTGTGTAGATCCGTGTAATGAATGCGGAGATTTTGTAATATTTGGAATTTGGATGCCACGCCCCCTTCGTCCCCAATTTGCAAAATTCGTATTTCAAATACTAGAGACTTGTGCTTTGGCAAATACACACATATTAATGTCATAATTATGCTGTAAAAGTTTGATTAAGAAAATCCATCCACAAAAAAAGTTATTAAACATTTAATTTCCCATACAATAGGCATATTGCAGCCCAAGCGCAGTCGCTGCGTCAGCTGCGCAGTCAGCAGAGCGCATGCTTATGCGTGCGTGTGCATGCATGTGTGTGTGTGTACGTTGCTCGCAATATTTGTATATGTAAAATAAGCATATAATGTTGGGAAGATTGGATCTTCGCAGGGTTCAGGGTATCTCGTAGTCGAGCCGTCTCGACTAGAGCACTCTTACTTGTTTAAACTTAATTTTATTTTATTTGTCTTTTTATATTTTAGCAAGTGGTATTTTTTTACATCATGATTTGCCTTTATATTGCTCTTTGGCTATGTGTCTTTTCTTTTTATTATTCACCTATATTTGCCTATATTTTGTACAGCCTTCCAGCGTGTACTCTAATCGGACGAGTTCTCGCTCAATTTTTACAATCATTATTATAATTATAATAATATATAAAAAAATTTCGTTGTGCGCTCTTTGTAGCGTTGCCGTTGCACCGTCAAAGAGATTTTCGTCTGCTCTGCCAGCAATTGATTCTTCCGACGCATTTCCTCCATGTACATGGACTCTAATGAATCCGCTGCGGGCGGATTACTGGAGCCGAAGGGTCTGCCATGCTTACGTGGCGTCGGTATGGGTGTGGCCAGCGCATTGCTGTTGCAACTGTTGCTGTTGTTGGTGTTACTGCTGCTGGCAGCTGGCGGTTACATGTGTCCGCCATTGCTGTTGATTGTTGCCACGTTGATGGTGTTGTTGGTGCTGTTGATGTAGGCAACTGCCGTAATAGCCTGATGATTGATACTGGATGTGGCGACTACATTGTTGCTGCCGCTATTGTTGCTGCCGCTATTGTTGCTGCTGCTGTTGTTATAGCTGCCTGCATAGTTAGCTGGCTCATAGCCAGACTGAAATTGTTGTTGCTGCTACTGTTGTTGTTGTTGCTGCTGCTGTGGCGATTGCAGCTCCAGCAGCTGTGCGGGCTCCGCTGGTGAATACTGTTGCATACGTTCCTAAAATGGCATCGAGCGATAGTCCTACTAGTTGATATCATCGTATTGATCCGTAAACAGTTCCGTATTGAAGCTCATTGAGTTGTAGTTGTATGGATGTAACAAGAAACTTCTTGCCGATAAGGGCTAAGCAATTTCAATTATTCGCCCGATTTGTCGAATTCTTGGGAAGCTTTCACAACTGGCTTTTTCGACTTCGATCCTTATTATCTCTGTCACGGTCGCCATGTAGTAAAAGAACGCGTGTGGTTTCTATGTTGACCCGATTCAGAATGAATCCGTCTCTCTTTATTTAAAATGGACTTAGCCTAAAGTACATAATAGAGTTTGGAGTTCTGTCGCTCAAAGGAGCGGCAGAACGGGAGTACATAGCATGCCATATGTATTTGTATATATGTTATATATACATGCAGAAGGCATATATTCCAATACATTGGAATGCGCTTGGGGCCTAACGGGTAAAACGTCATTGAATACACTAGATCTATTTCTTTACGTTCATGCCTGAACATAATAGTGCTTACGCTGCAGATCTCACGCTGCAGGCCAGTCCACATATAAGTGGCTGATCATATTACGGCACTTGGCGGCGGTTGTATTATGTAAACAATGCGCTTGATACTCTAACTTTCAGATTGAGCATATGACCACTTTACATATTGTATACACTACAATACGGTGGGCATATGCTTATTTGGCATATAACATACTACAGTACGTTCGAGGGTATATTCCAACTATCAGTAGCCATTGAGACCCCAGGCTCCAGCTCGGTTCTTGACAAGTATTATAGCAGTGGCTAGGAGCACATCATAAGAGGAACTAGGATATATGTGAGCTTGAGGCAGAGAAGCTGACGTTGCAACCGGATGTATTGGCAGCGGGATGTATTGGTTTTGCTGGTAAATAATAATGAGGTGAAACAAATGTGGAGGTTTTTATTGATGACCGATTGTAATGCAATAGAGTGTGGTGCTTCGATTGGCGAGTGCGGCATGAACTAGATTTGCAATCTCTCAGATGATTCCCCTTTCTTAGGCAATTGACTGTGCCTCAGTGCAAGCCTCCTTATGTCTTGCACTTGAAGACAATTGCCAAAATTGTTTACATTGTGTCTTAGCAAAGGACACAACGAATAAGAGTTTTGGCAGCAACAAATGATTTTCTTAGATGTGTATCCACGATCTTCCCTGACTTGCCAAGCTGACCATCCTACAGGACTTGGACAAAATTTTCAAGCATGCGTCATCGTCCTTGTAAGAACTGTTCGTATTTGTATTATTTGCTTTATAAAAAATCTTCCAATTTTCAAATACCTCAATTGCCATATATGTAAGTCATTTTTAAGAAAAAAAATCTTCAAGAATTTGTTTTATATTTTCCTGAACTGCTCCGTTATGTTCTGTGACTATTATTTCTTATTGCTCGTTTTTATCATAAACGTTAATGAACAATTTGTGAAAATGACAAAAAATTCTAATGTTGGTCGATTGCATTTTGTTACGTTGTTTTTAACCACTTCCTACACATTTCTAATAAGTTGCCTCTATCCGAAAAATGTATGATGTCTTGTTATGTGTTCGAATAATTTTGATCGTATTTGAAGCTTCAAATTCTTCAATAATCATTTAATTGCGGAAACAAGTGTACGTTAGCGACAATTCACTATGTATATTAACCAGATAAGATGGAGCATTTTCATCTAAAGCGTCTTGATAGAGCATCAGCGCGAAAATTTGTCATCCCAGGTTTAAAGAAAATTTGAGGGTATCGTAAATGCCTTCCATCTTTTTATACTCATTCACAAAGTGAAATGAGTATATTGGATTTGTGCAATGTCCGTCACGCTGTCCGTCCGCCTGTCCGTATGAACGCAAACCATTTGCACAGTTTTGAAGCTAGAGAGTTGAAATTTGGAATATATACTCGTGTATACCCTCGAATTATAAAGTGTTAAGATTTTTCCGGTACGCCCACTAGGGGCGTGGAAATCTGAAAATGCATTTCATCATCCGATATCTCAGAAACACTACTTCTAGAAGTGCTAGATAGTTGCAATTTAAAATGTATACTCGCGTCGACAAGCCAAGATGAAAAAGATATGGCAGATATATCTACGCCCATTGGGATCGTGGCAAATCGAGTAAAACTGTATCTTCTACAGTTTTCAAGCTAGAGCGCCCAAATTTGGCACGTAGATTACTGTTACGATCCTATGAAGATCGACTAAAAAACTATATATCCACGCCTACTAGGGGCGTGGAAAATCGGATCTGACTATATAGTGATTTTTCAAATTCTGCTATATTTTGAGCACTATTGATGCTAGAGATTTGAAACTTGGTATATATACTCGGGTTGACAACCCAAGTTGAAAAAGATATGGCGGATATATCTACGCCCATAGGGGACGTGGCAAACCGCAAAAGTTTATAGTTCCTACAGTTTTAGAGCTAGAAGCTTCAAAATTGGATGATTGAGTTACTGGTGAGCTCCTCTATCGATGCCCAAAAAATAATTCTTACGCCCCTTATGGGGCATGCCCGGCTAAAAAATACCCTGTAATTTTCGCATTTTTTGAGTGTAAGCATCCAAATTTCACACTTACGTTACCCTTCACTACTTCTAAGAACTGGCCAAAAATTATATGTCTACGCCTACTGGGGGCGTGGCAAATCGGGAAAAACTATACGTTTTTCCGATTCTCAGTGAGAAAATCAGAATTATATACAGATATTACTGCTGATCTCCTCTATTGATTTCCAAAAAATTATATATGTACAAACCAATTGTGGGCGTGGCAATGGGTGTGATCTGTGCGGGTGTGAATGAGTATCCCGCAGTCGGTAACGCCCGACTGCAACGTTCTTACTTGTTTAGATATTTAAATGCATTTTGGAATTCCGCAGTCCATTCAAAAGGAACATTCTTTTTACATAATATAGTTATGTGCCGCTAAAATTTTTCTGGATGTAGTTTCTGCATAAATCATGTGTTTTTCAGAACAACCGATGACAATTAAGTCATCTGTATACAAGAATGCTTGTGAAGGATCTAGTCCAGAAAAAGCTGTTGTCATCATTCTCTGAAAAGAATTTGGTGCAATTTTTAAACCGTAAGGTAATCGTGTAAAACGATATGAGCCATTGCTCGTTGAAAATGACGTTATATTTCTGGACTGTTCTGTTAGTTCTATCTGGTGAAAACCAGTCATTAAATCTAGACATGAGAAATATTTTGCTCTTCCTAGTTGATCGAGAATGTCATCAATTCTTGGAAGTGGAAATTTAATAATATATACTGGTTAATATATACTGGTTCTTTATCTTTTACTCTTAGCTCTTGTTTATAAAAGTTATTTGTTGTTATTGATTCGGTTTCCAATCCGAATATATCTGTGTACTTGGTGCATAGATCTTTTAATATCGGCTTAAACAAAGTTCTGAGTAGTTTTTTCATGACATTATTTTGTCTAACATCGCTACAGTATTTGACTTGTTCATAGTCAATTAGCGTTTCGAATTTTATTTTATTAAGGTTTACTATTTTACTTGAGTTTGTTGTATTCAATATTCGGACAAAAGTTGTGTTTTGATTAGAAATGGTATTTCCAATGAAAATTCCTTCCTCAAATTCTTGATTAGGGATTCGAACATTTTGTTCTAATAAATTTGTTTTAATTTGTCGGACAACTTCAGCACGAGCTGGAAGTATGGTGGCATTGTTTTCATAAGTGTGAATTATTGGTAACCGTATTTGGAAATTTAAATTGTTTGGCCGAAGTATTAGAGAATCACTTGTTTGTGTAAAATCTAATTGGCAATTATATTTTTTTATAAAATCTATACGAATAATGCCATCGCTAGGTATTGGGAAGTCTTGTTCGACTAAATGGAATTCATGTGGAATAATGTATTTTAACAATGTATTGTAGATAATTCTACAAATGTTAAACCTTTTGAAAAAACAGAACCTTTACCAAATATATCGGCATTTTTTATACCCTGAACCCATTGAAAATGGGAAATCAGGGTATAATGGTTTTGTTAAAATGTATGTAACAGGCAGAAGGAGGCGTGGCAGACCCCATAAAGTATATATATTCTTGATCAGGGCGACAAGCTGAGTTGATTTAGCCCTGTCTGTCTGTCTGTCCGTCTGTCCGTATGTATGAACGCGTCGATCTCAGAATCTATAAGAACTAGAGACTTGAAATTTATATGTAGGTTCCTGTATAGCACGCGCATATCAAGTTTGTTTCAAAAATTCGATAACTTTGATCGTTTTAATGTTATCGATTTAAAACGAAATTGGAAACCAGTAATAAAATTATGTCTCGCACATCTTTTAAGCTAGAGACTTCTTATTTTGTATTTAGTATAATGTGGAGTTTATACAATTTTGATTTTTATTATATTTTGGATGCCACGCCCTCTTCGCCCCAAATTTGCAAAAAACCTATTTCAAGCGCTAGAGACTTGTGCTTCGGCAAATACACACATATGATTGACATAATTACGCTCTGAAAGTGTGATTAAGAAAGTTCATCTACAAAAGAACTTATTCAACAATTAAGTTCCGATAATATAGCTCTTCTGCAGCCCGAGCGCAGTCGCTGCGTAACTGCGCAGTCAGCAGAGCGCTCATTTATGCGTGCGTGCGTATGTGCGTGTGTATGTGTGTGTACATGTATTGCTTGTATATATGTATATGTTAAATAAGCATAGAATGTTTGGAATATCGGCTCATCGCAGGGTTCAGGGGATCTCCTAGTCGAGTACCCCCGGCTAGAGCTTTCTTACTTGTTTTAATATTGATATATCTGCACCAGTATCAATTAACAAAGTAAATGTTTTACCTGTATTTTCGTTTGTAACTTTTATAAAAATGCTGAGACTAAGGTTTATTGTATATATTTTATTATTTAATTGCTCTGAGTATCTTAAGGATTCTCTTCGTTTCCCGAATTACTTTGGACATTATTGTTATTGAAGTTTCGGTTTTGGTTATTACCTCGGTTGGAATTATTCCTACCTTGGTTATACCTCTACCGCCTCTATTGCTATCTCTGTAGTTGTTGTTGTGATTATTGTTAAAGTTGTTGCCTCGGTTGTAATTGTTATAGTTGTAATTTCTACCGCGATTATAACCTATTCAAGCAACAATTGCACCTCGTCGATAATACAGAACAGTGTTACTTTGACCTGTTATCTACGTGCAACTATTGACAATGTGCCTGCCTATTGTGAGTGTGCCTGTCTGCATGATAAGTTTTACCTTATCGATTGAACAATTTTGGGTCATGGTTTTTATACTCATTCACAAAGTGAAATGGCAAACCGCAAAAGTTTATAGCTCCTACAGTTTTAGAGCTAGAAGCTTCAAAATTGGATGGTTGAGTTACTAGTGAGCTCCTCTATCTATAACCCAAAAATAATTTTGACGACCCTTATGGGGCATGCCCGGCTAAATAATACCCTGTAATTTTCGCATTTTTTGAGTGTAAGCATCCAAATTTCACACTTACGTTACCCTTCACTACTTCTAAGAACTGGCCAAAAATTAGATGTCTACGCCCACTGGGGGCGTGGCAAATCGGTAAAAACTGTACGCTTTTCCGATTCTCAGTGAGAAAATCAAAGTTTTTGACGATGTTACTGCTGATCTATTGAGTTCCAAAAAATTATATGTATACAAACAAATTGTGGGCGTGGCAATGGGCGTGATCTGTGCGGGTGTGAATGAGTATCCCGCAGTCGGTAGCGCCCGACTGCAACGTTCTTACTTGTTACAGCTGTTGTAGTGCTGTATTTGTTTGCAAGTGATTGGCTTAGACCTTCACTGATATAGGCGCCTTCTAGGGCCTTTGCCAGTTTTTCCACCTCTTCGGTGTATTGGTTAGCCGTTTTATTTTTCTGTTGCAGATTAAGAAGCTTAACAGATACAACTTGTACCGATTCTCCTTTTACTGCCTTTGATAGTCGTGTAATGATTGCAGCAATTGTCTGCTCATTACTTGTTAAATTTCTCGCATGGCCTTTCAGCTGTGTTTTTATGAGGCTTAGGGTTGTTAGCTCATGTGTGCCTTTTAGGGTTTCTAATAGATTCAAAGAATCTAGAAAACTTTGTAGATTTTCCGGCTTACCGTCAAACTCTGGTATCAGAGATTTGGGTAGCTTGATACATTCTACAACTGTTTGCAACTATTTCGATTGACTCAGTTTTCATTAAAACCGTCTCATCGAATTAAGCTGGCGTGTTTCGTACATTCGTGTTAATCAAAGAATTTATATATATATATATGTTGTAGCATTAAGATTCGTTTCCATTACTTAGCGCAGCGAGTTTCGGTCGCTCTGAGAACTCAAACACAACTAACTCTTGTGTCTCTTATTTCTCAAGCCCGAACCACGCTTGGCGACAGCGACGCAGCGCTGCCGCCGCGCTAAAACAGGACTTCCTAGAACCGACAACTTAATCAACCAATCACAGCCCTTACAAAGGCTTATGCTGAAGATAATTATTGCGAAATATCGAAAGACGCACCAATACGCATAACTAGAATCCGACGCATTATGATGAAATTATCATTGTGAAATACCGAAAACTACAACCACACACATACAAACTTAGTACGCGCCGACACGGCCATTCTGACAATAACACGACCTCGTGTACTTTTACAAAACTGCCTTACTGCATAATTCATTTCATTTATAAACCTTCGAAAGTAATTTAAGATTAACATTTTCCCTTTTGACCACAACTATTCCCGTTTCAGGGCGTCATATAAAATTTTATCTTCAACTTTTAGTTTCATTCTTAAAGTGCTATAAAATTAATCTTTAGCTCAATTCAACTTTCTTCATTATCATAAATTCAACTGGTTTTACATTACATCATCTTATGCGCCACACGCCATGATCAAAACATTTGTTTTGCACTTGTGCTTGCAATAAGACCAATTCTTTCAACTTTTCTTATCAGCTTCTTCATTCATCCATACTGTCTCTTTCAACAGTTATTCTTTAACAACACAAAATCTCCTACTTCGTATCCAACAACCTTAGCCTTGGTTTTATCAAACCGTTTCTTGCTATATACTGCTGCCGCTGATATATTTTGCACTGCTCGAGCTCTTGATTCTGCCAAATCACAATTCACAATGCCAATAAACAATTCTAAAGGGCTTGCCTTTGTTACTCGACTTACTGTACAATTTAAGGCCAACTGTACAATTTAAGGCCCACTGTATTTCACCTAATGCGTTTTGCCAAGATCGGCTGCTAGCCTCAACTGCCGTCAGTAAGTTTTTTTCAAAGTGCTCATAATGTGTTTCACCTGTCCGTTAGCTCTACTTGCGCCTGTCGCAATCAAATGCAAACTTATTTTCTGTTGAGAACAAAACTCACTAAATTTAGAGCTAGCAAAACATCTACCCTGGTCTGCTATTATGCGGTTTTGGTACTCCAAAGAGAGATACAGCCAAGCAAAGATACCGACGATGTCACAGCACCTATGCAATTGTCAGCATCAATCTTTAAGTGTGTGTGTTAAATAAAGAAATTTGGTAAAAGCGTCCACTTGGACAATAACATATTCCTGCTGATCAGACTTGCCACTCAACTTTCCTGTTACGTCTATGTGTATCGTGTGCCAAGGTGTGCTGACCTTTGCTATTGGATGAATTCTAGCTTGAATTTTACCCGAGGATGACTTTGACATCTTACAAGTAAAACAGTTTTCAACAAACTTTCGTATATACTTAGACATGCTATCGAACCAATAATAATCATAGGCCTTATCTAACGTCTTCTCTCAACCTAAGTGCATGATTGTCTCGTGAATCTGATTTATTACAGACCACCTAAATGCCCGTGGAACAATTGGCAAAGATCGTGTTCTACCATTTCTCTGAATTTTTCGATAAAGTAATCCTGCTCTCAACTCATAAGTTTTTGCAATGTCCTCGGCAAGAGAATTGTCCTTCAATTTGTTCACAAACATCATAGGACTTGCATAAGGTGAGCAACTTGGCCTTATGACATTGCATTCTACTAGTTCTTTAATCTTCTCGCGTACCAACTCTCTTTCATTTGGACTAAGTCTGCATGGTCTTCTTTGAACAATTTTTCTGAGGTCTACTAACTTAATTTTCATCTCGCCTGTACTGACTCTAGAAGAAGGAATTCCCTTTATAAAAGATTTTAAATAATTTTCTAATAAATCGTTTAATTTATCCCTATCTTCGCCGACAAGATCAGTATCCAATTTAAAAAAAATATATCATCATTTGAACAACAGTTTACAGATTTTGGCCTAACAATTTCAAATTTTCCCGGTGACACAATGACAAGAAAACCCTGCCACAGTATTTCTCGATCAATCAATTAATGATAATTATTAATTAATTTTTACGTTGCCAAGTATTTGCAATGTACAACAAATGCTGTCATTTCCAATACCCTTCAACATTACTACGTTGTTAATTCTTTTACCGGCTAACTGAGTACTTATCTTTTGTTTAATCAGCGGACATTCCGCTCCAGAGTCAAACATTGTCAAAAACATAGCTGGTGGTGTTTCTACACTGGTGAAGCGCTGTACAAAAAGTTCCTTAAACTCGGTCCAATTTATGTCAGGATAACATATTTGTGAAAGCCACTACGCCGCACTGCCTTCCAACGCTGCACTCAAAGCCATCATCAACTCACTGCCTTTTATGTTATTTTCATCCAGGATCATATTTACTGTAGCACACCACGCGGATGCGTCTGCGCCAACAAGATCTTTTCAATATTATTGTTACACTATGTTCACACAACGACGCAAACACACGATAAATTGATTCGAAGCAAATTTCTAACGCGCTCCCGCTAACACGTCCGGCACTTGCCAAGGATCATTTGTCATATTAGGTAGCGAGCCAGATCCCACTTCTGATGTTGTAGCATTAAGATTCGTTTCCATTACTTAACGCAGCGAGTTTCGGTCGCTCTGAGAACTCAAACACAACTAACTCTTGTGTCTCTTATTTCTCAAGCCCGAACCACGCTTGGCGACAGCGACGCAGCGCTGCCGCCGCGCTAAAACAGGACTTCCTAGAACCGACAACTTAATCAACCAATCACAGCCCTTACAAAGGCTTATGCTGAAGATAATTATTGCGAAATATCGAAAGACGCACCAATACGCATAACTAGAATCCGACGCATTATGATGAAATTATCATTGTGAAATACCGAAAACTACAACCACACACATACAAACTTAGTACGCGCCGACATATATATATATATATATATCAATAATTTTAGTAAATTTTATTTTATACCCTGAACCCATTGAAAATGGGAAATCAGGGTATAATGTTTTTGTGAAAATGTATGTAACAGGCAGAAGGAGACATGGCAGACCCCATAAAGTATATATATTCTTGATCAGCTCGATGAGCTGAGTTGAAATAGCCCTTTCCGTCTGTCCGTCCGTCCGTCCATCCGTCCGTATGAACGCAGCGATCTCGTAAACCACAAAAGCTAGATATCTGAAATTTTCAGAGAATACTCGTCTATAGCCTACGCAGTACGAGTTTTTTTTAGATTTTCGATAACTCATCCCGTTTCCCTATTATCGATAAAAATCGATAACTTTTCTTCGGTTAAGCATACCGTAAGAACTAGAGATTCCAAATTTACTGTGTGGGTCCGTGTAACGATTGCGGACATTTTGTAATTTTTGGATGTCACGCCCCCTTCGCCCCAATTTGCAAAATTCGTATTTCAAATACTAGAGACTTGTGCTTTGGCAAATACATACATATGAATGACATGATTACGCTGTGCAAGTTTTGATTAAGAAAGCCCATCCACAAAAAAAGTTATTAAACATTTAATTTCCCATACAATAGGCATATTGCAGCCCGAGCGCAGTCGCTGCGTCAACTGCGCAGTCAGCAGAGCGCGTGCTTATGCGTGCGTGCGTATGCATTATGTGTGTGCGTTGCTCGAAATATTTGTATATGTAAAATAAGAATATAATGTTGGGAAGATTGGCTCTTCGCAGGGTTCAGGGAATCTCGTAGTCGAGCCGTCTCGACTAGAGCACTCTTACTTGTTTAAACTTAATTTTATTTTATTTGTCTTTTTATATTTTAGCAAGTGGTATTTTTTTACATCATGATTTGCCTTTATATTGCTCTTTTCTTTTTATTATTCACCTATATTTGCCTATATTTTGTACAGCCTTCCAGCGTGTACTCTAATCGGACGAGTTCTCGCTCAATTTTTACAATCATTATTATAATTATAATAATATATAAAAAAAATTTCGTTGTGCGCTCTTTGTAGCGTTGCCGGTGCACCGTCAAAGAGATTTTCGTCTGCTCTGCCAGCAATTGATTCTTCCGACGCATTTCCTCCATGTACATGGACTCTAATGAATCCGCTGCGGGCGGATTACTGGAGCCGAAGGGTCTGCCATGCTTACGTCGGTATGGGTGTGGCCAGCGCATTGCTGTTGCAACTGTTGCTGTTGTTGGTGTTACTGCTGCTGGCAGCTGGCGGTTACATGTGTCCGCCATTGCTGTTGATTGTTGCCACGTTGATGGTGTTGTTGGTGCTGTTGATGTAGGCAACTGCCGTAATAGCCTGATGATTGATACTGGATGTGGCGACTACATTGTTGCTGCCGCTATTGTTGCTGCTGCTGTTGTTATAGCTGCCTGCATAGTTAGCTGGCTCATAGCCAGACTGAAATTGTTGTTGCTGCTACTGTTGTTGTTGTTGCTGCTGCTGTGGCGATTGCAGCTCCAGCAGCTGTGCGGGCTCCGCTGGTGAATACTGTTGCATACGCTCCTAAAATGGCATCGAGCGATAGTCCTACTAGTTGATATCATCGTATTGATCCGTAAACAGTTCCGTATTGAAGCTCATTGAGTTGTAGTTGTATGGATGTAACAAGAAACTTCTTGCCGATAAGGGCTAAGCAATTTCAATTATTCGCCCGATTTGTCGAATTCTTGGGAAGCTTTCACAACTGGCTTTTTCGACTTCGATCCTTATTATCTCTGTCACGGTCGCCATGTAGTAAAAGAACGCGTGTGGTTTCTATGTTGACCCGATTCAGAATGAATCCGTCTCTCTTTATTTAAAATGGACTTAGCCTAAAGTACATAATAGAGTTTGGAGTTCTGTCGCTCAAAGGAGCGGCAGAACGGGAGTACATAGCATGCCATATGTATTTGTATATATGTTATATGTACATGCAGAAGGCATATATTCCAATACATTGGAATGCGCTTGGGGCCTAACGGGTAAAACGTCATTGAATACACTAGATCTATTTCTTTACGTTCATGCCTGAACATAATAGTGCTTACGCTGCAGATCTCACGCTGCAGGCCAGTCCACATATAAGTGGCTGATCATATTACGGCACTTGGCGGCGGTTGTATTATGTAAACAATGCGCTTGATACTCTAACTTTCAGATTGAGCATATGACCACTTTACATATTGTATACACTACAATACGGTGGGCATATGCTTATTTGGCATATAACATACTACAGTACGTTCGAGGGTATATTCCAACTATCAGTAGCCATTGAGACCCCAGGCTCCAGCTCGGTTCTTGACAAGTATTATAGCAGTGGCTAGGAGCACATCATAAGAGGAACTAGGATATATGTGAGCTTGAGGCAGAGAAGCTGACGTTGCAACCGGATGTATTGGCAGCGGGATGTATTGGTTTTGCTGGTAAATAATAATGAGGTGAAACAAATGTGGAGGTTTTTATTGATGACCGATTGTAATGCAATAGAGTGTGGTGCTTCGATTGGCGAGTGCGGCATGAACTAGATTTGCAATCTCTCAGATGATTCCCCTTTCTTAGGCAATTGACTGTGCCTCAGTGCAAGCCTCCTTATGTCTTGCACTTGAAGACAATTGCCAAAATTGTTTACATTGTGTCTTAGCAAAGTACACAACGAATAAGAGTTTTGGCAGCAACAAATGATTTTCTTAGATGTGTATCCACGATCTTCCCTGACTTGCCAAGCTGACCATCCTACAGGACTTGGCCAAAATTTTCAAGCATGCGTCATCGTCCTTGTAAGAACTGTTCGTATTTGTATTATTTGCTTTATAAAAAATCTTCCAATTTTCAAATACCTCAATTGCCATATATGTAAGTCATTTTTAAGAAAAAAAAATCTTCAAGAATTTGTTTTATATTTTCCTGAACTGCTCCGTTATGTTCTGTGACTATTATTTCTTATTGCTCGTTTTTATCATAAACGTTAATGAACAATTTGTGAAAATGACAAAAAATTCTAATGTTGGTCGATTGCATTTTGTTACGTTGTTTTTAACCACTTCCTACACATTTCTAATAAGTTGCCTCTATCCGAAAAATGTATGATGTCTTGTTATGTGTTCGAATAATTTTGATCGTATTTGAAGCTTCAAATTCTTCAATAATCATTTAATTGCGGAAACAAGTGTACGTTAGCGACAATTCACTATGTATATTAACCAGATAAGATGGAGCATTTTCATCTAAAGCGTCTTGATAGAGCATCAGCGCGAAAATTTGTCATCCCAGGTTTAAAGAAAATTTGAGGGTATCGTAAATGCCTTCCATCTTTTTATACTCATTCACAAAGTGAAATGAGTATATTGGATTTGTGCAATGTCCGTCACGCTGTCCGTCCGCCTGTCCGTATGAACGCAAACCATTTGCACAGTTTTGAAGCTAGAGAGTTGAAATTTGGAATATATACTCGTGTATACCCTCGAATTATAAAGTGTTAAGATTTTTCCGGTACGCCCACTAGGGGCGTGGAAATCTGAAAATGCATTTCATCATCCGATATCTCAGAAACACTACTTCTAGAAGTGCTAGATAGTTGCAATTTAAAATGTATACTCGCGTCGACAAGCCAAGATGAAAAAGATATGGCAGATATATCTACGCCCATTGGGATCGTGGCAAATCGAGTAAAACTGTATCTTCTACAGTTTTCAAGCTAGAGCGCCCAAATTTGGCACGTAGATTACTGTTACGATCCTATGAAGATCGACTAAAAAACTATATATCCACGCCTACTAGGGGCGTGGAAAATCGGATCTGACTATATAGTGATTTTTCAAATTCTGCTATATTTTGAGCACTATTGATGCTAGAGATTTGAAACTTGGTATATATACTCGGGTTGACAACCCAAGTTGAAAAAGATATGGCGGATATATCTACGCCCATAGGGGACGTGGCAAACCGCAAAAGTTTATAGTTCCTACAGTTTTAGAGCTAGAAGCTTCAAAATTGGATGATTGAGTTACTGGTGAGCTCCTCTATCGATGCCCAAAAAATAATTCTTACGCCCCTTATGGGGCATGCCCGGCTAAAAAATACCCTGTAATTTTCGCATTTTTTGAGTGTAAGCATCCAAATTTCACACTTACGTTACCCTTCACTACTTCTAAGAACTGGCCAAAAATTAGATGTCTACGCCTACTGGGGGCGTGGCAAATCGGTAAAAACTGTACGCTTTTCCGATTCTCAGTGAGAAAATCAAAGTTTTATGACGATGTTACTGCTGATCTATTGAGTTCCAAAAAATTATATGTATACAAACAAATTGTGGGCGTGGCAATGGGCGTGATCTGTGCGGGTGTGAATGAGTATCCCGCAGTCGGTAGCGCCCGACTGCAACGTTCTTACTTGTTACAGCTGTTGTAGTGCTGTATTTGTTTGCAAGTGATTGGCTTAGACCTTCACTGATATAGGCGCCTTCTAGGGCCTTTGCCAGTTTTTCCACCTCTTCGGTGTATTGGTTAGCCGTTTTATTTTTCTGTTGCAGATTAAGAAGCTTAACAGATACAACTTGTACCGATTCTCCTTTTACTGCCTTTGATAGTCGTGTAATGATTGCAGCAATTGTCTGCTCATTACTTGTTAAATTTCTCGCATGGCCTTTCAGCTGTGTTTTTATGAGGCTTAGGGTTGTTAGCTCATGTGTGCCTTTTAGGGTTTCTAATAGATTCAAAGAATCTAGAAAACTTTGTAGATTTTCCGGCTTACCGTCAAACTCTGGTATCAGAGATTTGGGTAGCTTGATACATTCTACAACTGTTTGCAACTATTTCGATTGACTCAGTTTTCATTAAAACCGTCTCATCGAATTAAGCTGGCGTGTTTCGTACATTCGTGTTAATCAAAGAATTTATATATATATATATGTTGTAGCATTAAGATTCGTTTCCATTACTTAGCGCAGCGAGTTTCGGTCGCTCTGAGAACTCAAACACAACTAACTCTTGTGTCTCTTATTTCTCAAGCCCGAACCACGCTTGGCGACAGCGACGCAGCGCTGCCGCCGCGCTAAAACAGGACTTCCTAGAACCGACAACTTAATCAACCAATCACAGCCCTTACAAAGGCTTATGCTGAAGATAATTATTGCGAAATATCGAAAGACGCACCAATACGCATAACTAGAATCCGACGCATTATGATGAAATTATCATTGTGAAATACCGAAAACTACAACCACACACATACAAACTTAGTACGCGCCGACACGGCCATTCTGACAATAACACGACCTCGTGTACTTTTACAAAACTGCCTTACTGCATAATTCATTTCATTTATAAACCTTCGAAAGTAATTTAAGATTAACATTTTCCCTTTTGACCACAACTATTCCCGTTTCAGGGCGTCATATAAAATTTTATCTTCAACTTTTAGTTTCATTCTTAAAGTGCTATAAAATTAATCTTTAGCTCAATTCAACTTTCTTCATTATCATAAATTCAACTGGTTTTACATTACATCATCTTATGCGCCACACGCCATGATCAAAACATTTGTTTTGCACTTGTGCTTGCAATAAGACCAATTCTTTCAACTTTTCTTATCAGCTTCTTCATTCATCCATACTCTCTCTTTCAACAGTTATTCTTTAACAACACAAAATCTCCTACTTCGTATCCAACAACCTTAGCCTTGGTTTTATCAAACCGTTTCTTGCTATATACTGCTGCCGCTGATATATTTTGCACTGCTCGAGCTCTTGATTCTGCCAAATCACAATTCACAATGCCAATAAACAATTCTAAAGGGCTTGCCTTTGTTACTCGACTTACTGTACAATTTAAGGCCAACTGTACAATTTAAGGCCCACTGTATTTCACCTAATGCGTTTTGCCAAGATCGGCTGCTAGCCTCAACTGCCGTCAGTAAGTTTTTTTCAAAGTGCTCATAATGTGTTTCACCTGTCCGTTAGCTCTACTTGCGCCTGTCGCAATCAAATGCAAACTTATTTTCTGTTGAGAACAAAACTCACTAAATTTAGAGCTAGCAAAACATCTACCCTGGTCTGCTATTATGCGGTTTTGGTACTCCAAAGAGAGATACAGCCAAGCAAAGATACCGACGATGTCACAGCACCTATGCAATTGTCAGCATCAATCTTAAGTGTGTGTGTTAAATAAAGAAATTTGGTAAAAGCGTCCACTTGGACAATAACATATTCCTTCTGATCAGACTTGCCACTCAACTTTCCTGTTACGTCTATGTGTATCGTGTGCCAAGGTGTGCTGACCTTTGCTATTGGATGAATTCTAGCTTGAATTTTACCCGAGGATGACTTTGACATCTTACAAGTAAAACAGTTTTCAACAAACTTTCGTATATACTTAGACATGCTATCGAACCAATAATAATCATAGGCCTTATCTAACGTCTTCTCTCAACCTAAGTGCATGATTGTCTCGTGAATCTGATTTATTACAGACCACCTAAATGCCCGTGGAACAATTGGCAAAGATCGTGTTCTACCATTTCTCTGAATTTTTCGATAAAGTAATCCTGCTCTCAACTCATAAGTTTTTGCAATGTCCTCGGCAAGAGAATTGTCCTTCAATTTGTTCACAAACATCATAGGACTTGCATAAGGTGAGCAACTTGGCCTTATGACATTGCATTCTACTAGTTCTTTAATCTTCTCGCGTACCAACTCTCTTTCATTTGGACTAAGTCTGCATGGTCTTCTTTGAACAATTTTTCTGAGGTCTACTAACTTAATTTTCATCTCGCCTGTACTGACTCTAGAAGAAGGAATTCCCTTTATAAAAGATTTTAAATAATTTTCTAATAAATCGTTTAATTTATCCCTATCTTCGCCGACAAGATCAGTATCCAATTTAAAAAAAATATATCATCATTTGAACAACAGTTTACAGATTTTGGCCTAACAATTTCAAATTTTCCCGGTGACACAATGACAAGAAAACCCTGCCACAGTATTTCTCGATCAATCAATTAATGATAATTATTAATTAATTTTTACGTTGCCAAGTATTTGCAATGTACAACAAATGCTGTCATTTCCAATACCCTTCAACATTACTACGTTGTTAATTCTTTTACCGGCTAACTGAGTACTTATCTTTTGTTTAATCAGCGGACATTCCGCTCCAGAGTCAAACATTGTCAAAAACATAGCTGGTGGTGTTTCTACACTGGTGAAGCGCTGTACAAAAAGTTCCTTAAACTCGGTCCAATTTATGTCAGGATAACATATTTGTGAAAGCCACTACGCCGCACTGCCTTCCAACGCTGCACTCAAAGCCATCATCAACTCACTGCCTTTTATGTTATTTTCATCCAGGATCATATTTACTGTAGCACACCACGCGGATGCGTCTGCGCCAACAAGATCTTTTCAATATTATTGTTACACTATGTTCACACAACGACGCAAACACACGATAAATTGATTCGAAGCAAATTTCTAACGCGCTCCCGCTAACACGTCCGGCACTTGCCAAGGATCATTTGTCATATTAGGTAGCGAGCCAGATCCCACTTCTGATGTTGTAGCATTAAGATTCGTTTCCATTACTTAGCGCAGCGAGTTTCGGTCGCTCTGAGAACTCAAACACAACTAACTCTTGTGTCTCTTATTTCTCAAGCCCGAACCACGCTTGGCGACAGCGACGCAGCGCTGCCGCCGCGCTAAAACAGGACTTCCTAGAACCGACAACTTAATCAACCAATCACAGCCCTTACAAAGGCTTATGCTGAAGATAATTATTGCGAAATATCGAAAGACGCACCAATACGCATAACTAGAATCCGACGCATTATGATGAAATTATCATTGTGAAATACCGAAAACTACAACCACACACATACAAACTTAGTACGCGCCGACATATATATATATATATATATCAATAATTTTAGTATATTTTTTTTTATACCCTGAACCCATTGAAAATGGGAAATCAGGGTATAATGTTTTTGTGAAAATGTATGTAACAGGCAGAAGGAGACATGGCAGACCCCATAAAGTATATATATTCTTGATCAGCTCGATGAGCTGAGTTGAAATAGCCCTTTCCGTCTGTCCGTCCGTCCGTCCATCCGTCCGTATGAACGCAGCGATCTCGTAAACCACAAAAGCTAGATATCTGAAATTTTCAGAGAATACTCGTCTATAGCCTACGCAGTACGAGTTTTTTTTAGATTTTCGATAACTCATCCCGTTTCCCTATTATCGATAAAAATCGATAACTTTTCTTCGGTTAAGCATACCGTAAGAACTAGAGATTCCAAATTTACTGTGTGGGTCCGTGTAACGATTGCGGACATTTTGTAATTTTTGGATGTCACGCCCCCTTCGCCCCAATTTGCAAAATTCGTATTTCAAATACTAGAGACTTGTGCTTTGGCAAATACATACATATGAATGACATGATTACGCTGTGCAAGTTTTGATTAAGAAAGCCCATCCACAAAAAAAGTTATTAAACATTTAATTTCCCATACAATAGGCATATTGCAGCCCGAGCGCAGTCGCTGCGTCAACTGCGCAGTCAGCAGAGCGCGTGCTTATGCGTGCGTATGCATTTATGTGTATGTGTGTGCGTTGCTCGAAATATTTGTATATGTAAAATAAGAATATAATGTTGGGAAGATTGGCTCTTCGCAGGGTTCAGGGAATCTCGTAGTCGAGCCGTCTCGACTAGAGCACTCTTACTTGTTTAAACTTAATTTTATTTTATTTGTCTTTTTATATTTTAGCAAGTGGTATTTTTTTACATCATGATTTGCCTTTATATTGCTCTTTTCTTTTTATTATTCACCTATATTTGCCTATATTTTGTACAGCCTTCCAGCGTGTACTCTAATCGGACGAGTTCTCGCTCAATTTTTACAATCATTATTATAATTATAATAATATATAAAAAAATTTCGTTGTGCGCTCTTTGTAGCGTTGCCGGTGCACCGTCAAAGAGATTTTCGTCTGCTCTGCCAGCAATTGATTCTTCCGACGCATTTCCTCCATGTACATGGACTCTAATGAATCCGCTGCGGGCGGATTACTGGAGCCGAAGGGTCTGCCATGCTTACGTCGGTATGGGTGTGGCCAGCGCATTGCTGTTGCAACTGTTGCTGTTGTTGGTGTTACTGCTGCTGGCAGCTGGCGGTTACATGTGTCCGCCATTGCTGTTGATTGTTGCCACGTTGATGGTGTTGTTGGTGCTGTTGATGTAGGCAACTGCCGTAATAGCCTGATGATTGATACTGGATGTGGCGACTACATTGTTGCTGCCGCTATTGTTGCTGCTGCTGTTGTTATAGCTGCCTGCATAGTTAGCTGGCTCATAGCCAGACTGAAATTGTTGTTGCTGCTACTGTTGTTGTTGTTGCTGCTGCTGTGGCGATTGCAGCTCCAGCAGCTGTGCGGGCTCCGCTGGTGAATACTGTTGCATACGCTCCTAAAATGGCATCGAGCGATAGTCCTACTAGTTGATATCATCGTATTGATCCGTAAACAGTTCCGTATTGAAGCTCATTGAGTTGTAGTTGTATGGATGTAACAAGAAACTTCTTGCCGATAAGGGCTAAGCAATTTCAATTATTCGCCCGATTTGTCGAATTCTTGGGAAGCTTTCACAACTGGCTTTTTCGACTTCGATCCTTATTATCTCTGTCACGGTCGCCATGTAGTAAAAGAACGCGTGTGGTTTCTATGTTGACCCGATTCAGAATGAATCCGTCTCTCTTTATTTAAAATGGACTTAGCCTAAAGTACATAATAGAGTTTGGAGTTCTGTCGCTCAAAGGAGCGGCAGAACGGGAGTACATAGCATGCCATATGTATTTGTATATATGTTATATGTACATGCAGAAGGCATATATTCCAATACATTGGAATGCGCTTGGGGCCTAACGGGTAAAACGTCATTGAATACACTAGATCTATTTCTTTACGTTCATGCCTGAACATAATAGTGCTTACGCTGCAGATCTCACGCTGCAGGCCAGTCCACATATAAGTGGCTGATCATATTACGGCACTTGGCGGCGGTTGTATTATGTAAACAATGCGCTTGATACTCTAACTTTCAGATTGAGCATATGACCACTTTACATATTGTATACACTACAATACGGTGGGCATATGCTTATTTGGCATATAACATACTACAGTACGTTCGAGGGTATATTCCAACTATCAGTAGCCATTGAGACCCCAGGCTCCAGCTCGGTTCTTGACAAGTATTATAGCAGTGGCTAGGAGCACATCATAAGAGGAACTAGGATATATGTGAGCTTGAGGCAGAGAAGCTGACGTTGCAACCGGATGTATTGGCAGCGGGATGTATTGGTTTTGCTGGTAAATAATAATGAGGTGAAACAAATGTGGAGGTTTTTATTGATGACCGATTGTAATGCAATAGAGTGTGGTGCTTCGATTGGCGAGTGCGGCATGAACTAGATTTGCAATCTCTCAGATGATTCCCCTTTCTTAGGCAATTGACTGTGCCTCAGTGCAAGCCTCCTTATGTCTTGCACTTGAAGACAATTGCCAAAATTGTTTACATTGTGTCTTAGCAAAGTACACAACGAATAAGAGTTTTGGCAGCAACAAATGATTTTCTTAGATGTGTATCCACGATCTTCCCTGACTTGCCAAGCTGACCATCCTACAGGACTTGGCCAAAATTTTCAAGCATGCGTCATCGTCCTTGTAAGAACTGTTCGTATTTGTATTATTTGCTTTATAAAAAATCTTCCAATTTTCAAATACCTCAATTGCCATATATGTAAGTCATTTTTAAGAAAAAAAATCTTCAAGAATTTGTTTTATATTTTCCTGAACTGCTCCGTTATGTTCTGTGACTATTATTTCTTATTGCTCGTTTTTATCATAAACGTTAATGAACAATTTGTGAAAATGACAAAAAATTCTAATGTTGGTCGATTGCATTTTGTTACGTTGTTTTTAACCACTTCCTACACATTTCTAATAAGTTGCCTCTATCCGAAAAATGTATGATGTCTTGTTATGTGTTCGAATAATTTTGATCGTATTTGAAGCTTCAAATTCTTCAATAATCATTTAATTGCGGAAACAAGTGTACGTTAGCGACAATTCACTATGTATATTAACCAGATAAGATGGAGCATTTTCATCTAAAGCGTCTTGATAGAGCATCAGCGCGAAAATTTGTCATCCCAGGTTTAAAGAAAATTTGAGGGTATCGTAAATGCCTTCCATCTTTTTATACTCATTCACAAAGTGAAATGAGTATATTGGATTTGTGCAATGTCCGTCACGCTGTCCGTCCGCCTGTCCGTATGAACGCAAACCATTTGCACAGTTTTGAAGCTAGAGAGTTGAAATTTGGAATATATACTCGTGTATACCCTCGAATTATAAAGTGTTAAGATTTTTCCGGTACGCCCACTAGGGGCGTGGAAATCTGAAAATGCATTTCATCATCCGATATCTCAGAAACACTACTTCTAGAAGTGCTAGATAGTTGCAATTTAAAATGTATACTCGCGTCGACAAGCCAAGATGAAAAAGATATGGCAGATATATCTACGCCCATTGGGATCGTGGCAAATCGAGTAAAACTGTATCTTCTACAGTTTTCAAGCTAGAGCGCCCAAATTTGGCACGTAGATTACTGTTACGATCCTATGAAGATCGACTAAAAAACTATATATCCACGCCTACTAGGGGCGTGGAAAATCGGATCTGACTATATAGTGATTTTTCAAATTCTGCTATATTTTGAGCACTATTGATGCTAGAGATTTGAAACTTGGTATATATACTCGGGTTGACAACCCAAGTTGAAAAAGATATGGCGGATATATCTACGCCCATAGGGGACGTGGCAAACCGCAAAAGTTTATAGTTCCTACAGTTTTAGAGCTAGAAGCTTCAAAATTGGATGATTGAGTTACTGGTGAGCTCCTCTATCGATGCCCAAAAAATAATTCTTACGCCCCTTATGGGGCATGCCCGGCTAAAAAATACCCTGTAATTTTCGCATTTTTTGAGTGTAAGCATCCAAATTTCACACTAACGTTATCCTACTACTTCTAAGAACTGGCCAAAAATTATTAGTCTACGCCCACTGGGGGCGTGGCAAATCAGTAAAAACTGTACGTTTTTCCGATTCTCAGTGAGAAAATCAAAATTTTATGACGATATTACTGCTGATCTCCTCTATTGATTTCCAAAAAATTATATATGTACAAACCAATTGTGGGCGTGGAAATGGGCGTGATCTGTGCGGGTGTGAATGAGTATCCCGCAGTCGGTAACGCCCGACTGCAACGTTCTTACTTGTTATTTTTTTTAGCATTTGTGTTTATACCCTGAACCTAATGAAAATGGGAAATCAGGCTATAATGTTTTTGTGAAAATGTATGTAACGGGCAGAAGGAGACATGCCAGGCCCCATTTTTGATCAGCTCGATGAGCTGAGTTGATATAGCTTTTCGTCTGTCCGTCCGTCCGTCCATCCGTTCACATGAACGCAGCGATCTCGTAAACCACAAAAGCTAGAGCTATGAAATTTTCAGTGTACACTCCTGTATATCCAACGCAGTACGATTTTTTTTTTTAGATTTTCGATAACTCATCCCGTTTCCTTATTGTCGATAAGATCGATAACTTTTCTTCGTTTCTTCTTCGAGCTAGAGAATAAAAATTTACACGGATCTACGTGTAATGAATGCGGAGATTTTGTCATTTTTGGATTTTGGATGCCACGCCCCCTTCGACCCAAATTTGCAAAATTCGTATTTCAAATACTTGTGCTTTGGCGAATAGAGCGCGTGCTTAGCGTACGAGCGTATGCATGTGTGTATGTGTGTGTGTCTCGCAATATTTGTATATGTGAAATAAGCATATAATGTTGGGAAGATTGGCTCTTCGCAGGGTTCAGGGTATCTCGTAGTCGAGCAGTCTCGATTAGAGCACCCTGACTTGTTTTATCTAAGACTGCAAATGTAAGTGGTTGTTGCTCAGTATAGATATTTAAATTCTTTACAGCGTACAAAGAGTTTTTTATGATTTTTATGGCTCATACTATAAACGATCATTTGTTGCGAATTGACTTCTTGTGTTGTAACAAAACTTCACGTAGGCCAAAGCACGAGGAGTCTGTTTTCAAGTTAAATTATTTCTGATAGTCAGGGTATAAGAGCTTTATATCTTCCGACACTAAAATCTTTTTAATTTCTCAAAAGTCAGACGTTGTTTTTCGTTAAGACTCTGGTATTTTTAAAGATTTTTTTCATGGTCTGGCCTTTGGCTTTTGATGCTTAAACCACACTTGTAGTAGCTTGCTAATGCTAGAAACGAACTGACATGGAACAATGTAGTGGGCTGTCAAAATTAGGTGATTGCTTCTACTTTGCAGGGGGTTTTTGTAATACCGCCACGAGATACCACTAAGCTAAGATACTCTCCTTTTCCTTGAGAAATTGATACTTTTCTTGTGATACCCTCACGTTTGCATTATATAACTTCTCTAATACTCATGCAATGTGATCTACATGATTTTCCGTAGATCTGGCAATTCTATGTCATATACTTAGTAGCAATGCTGTTTAGCTGTGAAGAGCAAATGAAGTAAAGCACTCTTTCTAAAACCACCAAAGGTGGAAGGCCTATTATTCTCAACTTGCCAACAGGTTATGGGCCCAGGGCTAAAGTGTGTGCGTTAAAAAAGAAAGCCGATATTCCAAACATTCTATGCTTATTTAACATATAAATATTTACATGCACACACATAAAAACTCATGCATACGCACGCACTCATAAGCACACGCTCTGCTGACAGTGCAGCTTAGGCAGCTACTGCGCTAATAGGCTTTACTATGGCAAATGAAATTTTCAATTTTTTTTTTTTGTAGATGGACTTTTTTAATTAATCTTTCAGACCGTGAATATATCATTAATATGTTTGTAGTTGAAAATATTTTAAACACGGTTTTTACAAATATGTAAAAATACATATAAAAATAATTGCAGAACTGAAACTGAATTTCGATAACATTTTTAATCGATAACAATAAACCTTTTATAGGATCTCAGAGATCGACGCGTTCAAAATAAGGACAGACGGACAGACGGACGAACGGTCAGACGGACGGACGGTCAGACGGACATGGCTACTTATGGCGACTCAGCTCGTCGCTCTGATCAAGAACATATATACTTCACAAAAGGAGGCGTGGCAGACTCCAACGGCTCCTTTTGCCTGTCACATACATTTTAACAAAACCATTATACCCTTTCTGTGAAAATGAGTTTTATGTATGTTCTAATATAGAAACAAGTAAAAAAGTTCTAGTCGGCGGCCCCGACTGGGAGATCCCCTGAACCCTGCGATGAGCTTATAACATATAAATATATGCTTATTTAACATATACATATATACAAGAAATACTATCCACATACATACACACATACACATAAATGAAATGTTTAATTACTTCTTTTGTAGATGGACTCTCTTAATCAACTTTCAGAGCGTGATTATTTAATTAATATGTGTGTATTTGCCAAAGCAGTAGTCTGTAATATTTTAAATACAAGGTTGCGGGAAAGGGAAGGAAAGGGGGGATGTTATCCAAAATGTGACAAAAATCAAAACTGTACAAACTCCACATTATACCAAATACAAAATTTCGAGACTCTAGCTCTAAAGATGTGGGAGATATAAATTTATAACTTCATTTCGATAACGTTTTAAATCGATAACTTTAAACAATCAACTTTATCGATTTTTTTAAACAAAATCGATCTGCGCGTGCTATATCATCACGCTGATATTATTACTCAACTGAAAGCTACGATATGAGTGAACTTGACCCTAGACTGATAACAGCGTGATCCGTTGCTAATAGCATAACCTCCTAGCTTTAAGTTGAGTTATTATTAACTATGCTATATATATTTGAGTCCAGTCTTATTTCTTGTCTCACTCTGCACTTACGTTGCTGTAACTGAAGTTAATATACGACTCGTGGTTTTGTAGAATAGCACCCCCATTCCTTGAATCTTATGCTGGACTGGAAAACGCTCCTGATCCTTACGTGCAACTCTTGAATACTCTATTGGATAAATAGTTGAATAAAATTCAGCATACAAAGCGCTAACTGTGCCTATTTCTTTCAAACAGCAGTATCTGCTTTGCAATCCACATACTCAGCGTCACTTCGAGGTCCTTACGATTACCCCGCGATCGCACTTGGAACAGAAACATAACAGAAATAAGCTATCGGTTACCGAATCATGTCCCTGAAGAGCATTTCATTATAAAATAATATTTAAGTTGAACTGTTGAGCAGCATTGTGCTTCCTTCCACATATATATGAATACTTTTGTTAGAAATAAGGCAGTTGAATGACGACAATGAAATAAAGCAGGCTTACAAGAAATTTGTACTCAACTATTTAGTTATATATTTATGTCTCAATATATGTAACTCGTCGGAATAGTAGCAATAACGGCGCTGGTATTATAGGAGGCTCATCTTCCGGGGAATGTCCGCCGTCTTTATAAGTGGGCCAGCCGCCAACGTAAATCTTCTACGCTGCCGTCCCTATCCCTGGATTTTGTCAGTCACCGGTTTCCATCTCTCTCACTCTCTCTCTCACAACAGGACAGCTAAGTTACTGTCTCGTCTAGATTCACAAGAAATGAGTATATTGGTTTTGTGCAATGTCCGTCACGCTGTCCGTCCGTCCGTCTGTCCGTATGAACGGAAACCATTTGCACAGTTTTGAAGCTAAAGAGTTGAAATTTTGAATATATACTCGTGTATACCCTCGAATGATAAAGTGTCTAGATTTTCCCGATACGCCCACTAGGGGCGTGGCAAATCTGAAAATGCATTTCATCATCCGAAATCTCAAAAACACTACTTCTAGAAGTGCTAGAGAGTTGCAATTTGGAATGTATACTCGTGTTGAACACCCAAGATCAAAAAGCTATAGCGGATATATCTACGCCCATTGGGGGCCTGCCAAATCGGCTAAAACTGTATCTTCTACAGTTTTAAAGCTAGAATGCCCAAGTTTGGCACATAGGTTACTGCTACAATCCTATGGAGATCGATCAAAAAACTATATGGTCCACGCCTACTAGGGGCGTGGCAAATCGGATCTGACTATATAGTGATTTTTAAAATTCTGTAATATTTTGAGCAATATTGATGCTACAGACTTGAAATTTGGTATATATACTAGAGTTGAAAACCCAAGATGAAAAAGATATGGCGGATATATCTACGCCCATAAGAGGCATAACAAACCGCAAAAGTTTATAGCTCCTACAGTTTTAGAGCTAGAAGCTGCAAAATTAGATGCTTGTGTTACTGGTGAGCTCCCCTATTGATTTCCAAAAAATTATGTATGTACAAACCAATTAGTGACGTGGCAACGGGCGTGAGCTGTGTGGGTATGAATGAGTATTCCGCAGTCGGTAGCGCCCAACTGCAACGTTCTTTTAATATAATGGTTTTGTTAAAATGTATGTAACCGGCAGAAGGAGACATGGCAGACCGCATAAAGTATATATATTCTTGATCAGCTCGATGAGCTGAGTCGATATAGCCATGTCCGTCTGTCCGTCTGTCTGTCTGTCCGTCTGTCCGTATGTATGAACGCATCGCTCTCAGAACCTATAAAGGCTAGAGACTTGAAATTTTTTAAGTAAATCTGTGTATAGCACGCGCAGAACGAGTTTGTTTCAAAAATCGATAAATTTGATCTTTTAAAGTTATCGATTTTAAACGTTATCGAAATGCAGTTATAAATTTATATCTCCCACATCTTTAGAGCTAGAGTCTCCAAATTTTGTACTTAGTATAATGTGTAATTTATACAATTTTGATTTTTGTCATATTTTGCATACCATCCACCCTTCCCTTTCCACCAAACTTGTAAAAACCGTATTTCAAATACTAGACTTATGCTTTGGCAAATACATACATATGAATGACATAATTACTCTCTGAAAGTTTGATTAAGAAAATCCATCTACAAAAGAAGTTATTAAACATTTCATTTCCCAGTGTAAAGCCCACGCTTATGCGTGCGTGCGTATGCATGCGTGTATGTGTGAGTATTATGAGAAGTTAATTGTTTAATAAGTTCCTTTGTAGATGGACGTTCTTAATTAAACTTTCAGAGCGTGGTTATGTCATTCATATATGTGTATTTCCCGAAGCACAAGTCTCTAGCACTTGAATTACGTTTTTTGCAAATTTGGGGCAAAGGGGGCGTGTCATCAAAAATATAAAAAAAAACAAAATTGTATAAACTCCACATTATACTAAATATAAAATAAGGAGTCTCTAGCTTTAAAGATGTGCGAGACATAATTTTATAGCTGGTTTCCAATTTAGTTTTTAATCGATAACATTAAAACAATAAAAGTTATCGAATTTTTGAAACAAACTTGATATGCGCGTGCTATACAGGAACCTCCATAAAATTCAAGTCTCTAGCTTTTATAGATTCTGAGATCGACGCGTTCATACATACGGACAGACGGACAGACAGACGGACAGGGCTAAATCAACTCAGCTCGTCGAGCTGATCAAGAATATATATACTTTATGGGGTCGGCCACGCCTCCTTCTGCCTGTTACATACATTTTAACAAAACCATTATACCCTGTTTTCCCATTTTCAATGGGTTCAGGGTATAAAAAGTTAAGTTTAAGTGAATGAGATTACAGAGTTGTTATGCGCTTGGCATTAATTTGAAACTTAAACAATCAAAAAAGAATAGCAGTTACAAGTACGCAGCGCAGGCGAAATTTACGTATGTATATGTGTGACTTATACTTATGTACATGAGTGCATTAAGAGAAAATGAGAATAATCTATAAAAGAAGAAGATAAACTTAAGAGAGCGTATTTTAAGAGCAAGTATTTATACTCATTCACAAAGTGAAATGAGTATATTGGTTTTGTGCAATGTCCGTCACGCTGTCCGTCCGTCTGTCCGTCTGTCCGTCTGTCCGTCCGTCCGTCTGTCCGTCTGTCCGTATGAACGCAAACCATTTGCACAGTTTTGAAGCTAGAGAGTTGAAATTTGGAATATATACTCGTGTATACCCTCGAATTATAAAGTGTCAAGATTTTCCCGATACGCCCACTAGGGGCGTGGCAAATCGGAAAATGCATTTTCCGATATCTCAGAAACACTACTTCTAGAAGTGCTAGAGAGTTGCAATTTGGAATGTATACTCGTGTTGACAACCCAAGATGAATAAGCTATGGCGGATATATCTACGCCCATTGGGGGCGTGGCAAATCGGGTAAAACTGTATCTTCTACAGTTTTAAAGCTAGAACGCCCAAATTTGGCACGTAGGTTACTGCTATGATCCTATGAAGATCGACTAAAAAACTATATACCCACGCCTACTAGGGGCGTGGCAAACCGAATCTGACTATATAGTGATTTTTCAAATTCTGCTATATTTTGAGCACTATTGATGCTAGAGACTTGAAACTTGGTATATATACTCGGGTTGACAACCCAAGATGAAAAAGATATGGCGGATATATCTACGCCCATGGGGGGCGTGGCAAACCGCAAAAGTTTATAGCACCTACAGTTTTAGAGCTAGAAGCTTCAAAATTGGATGGTTGAGTTACTAGTGAGCTACTCTATCGATGCCCAAAAAATAATTTTTACGCCCCTAGTGGGGCATGCCCGGCTAAATAATACCCTGTAATTTTCGCATTTTTTGAGTGTAAGCATCCAAATTTCACACTTAAGTTAGCCTTCACTACTTCTAAGAACTGGCCAAAAATTATATGTCTACGCCTACTGGGGGCGTGGCAAATCGGGAAAAACTGTATGATTTTCCGATTCTCAGTGAAAAAATCAGAATTATATACAGATATTACTGCTGATCTCCTCTATTGATTTCCAAAAAATTATATATGTACAAACCAATTGTGGGCGTGGCAATGGGCGTGATCTGTGGGGGTGTGAATGAGTATCCCGCAGTCGGTAGCGCCCGACTGCAACGTTCTTACTTGTTTTCTACTGAAAAGGTGAAAGCCATTCAGCACTACTTTGAGCCTACAACGATACTTAGCGTTAGGTCATTCATGGGCTTAGCGAGCTATTACCGTTGTTTTATTAAGGATTTCGCAGCAATCGCGAAACCTATCTCCGATATCCTAAAAGGGGAAAACGGAACAGTCAGCAAGTATAGGTCCAAAAAGATAGAGGTACAGTTTAACGAAACCCAGCGCAATGCGTTTCAAAAGCTCAGAAACATTCTAGCCTCAGAGGACGTTACACTAATGTACCCTGACTATCAAAAGCCGTTCGACCTAAGAACTGACGCCTCGGCCTATGGTATTGGGGCTGTACTGTCTCAGAACAGACGCCCGATAACTATGATATCTCTGGCACTAAAGGATAGAGAAGCAAACTACGCTACTAACGAGCGAGAATTGCTAGCTATCGTCTGGCCTTTGGCAAAACTCCGGCACTTTCTTTATGGTGCGAAGAATATTAACATATTCACCGACCATCAGCCACTCACATTCTCGGTATCCGAGAGCAACCCTAACGCCAAAATCAAGCGCTGGAAAGCGCTGACATGACTGACAAACCGTTAAACTGTTTTCGTAACCAAATAGTGTTGGGAGAGCCGCGGTATCCGTTAAAAAACAAGTTTACTGTATTCGGCGAAAAAACCCGCCACCTGATAAACTTCACTGACAAGGAGGACTTAGTAGAAACAGTCAAGTCCGCCAAAGTCTGAGGCGTAGAAAACGCGTTTCACTGCAGTTTGTCAACCCTGGCCAAAATTCAACATCAGGTTGTAAAGGCCTTCCCAGCCACAAAATTCTGGCACTGCAAAAATTTCATAGCTGACTTATTGAACATTAGTGATAGGAGGGAAATAATCACCAAAGAGCATAACAGAGCCCATAGGGCAGCTCAGGAAAACGTGAAGCAAATAATGACGGAGTATTATTTCCCCAAAATGTCCAAGTTAGCCAATGAGGTGGTCCTGAATTGTAAAATTTGCGCAAAGGCAAAGTACAACAGGCACCCAAAAACCAGGAGCTCGGCTCGACGCCGATTCCATCACAGGTTGGAGAGATGTTACATGTCGACATCTTTTCCACAGACAAGAAATATTTCCTGACGTGCATCGACAAGCTGTCCAAATTCGCAATGGTACAACCCATTGCATCAAGGACTATAGAGGATTTACGACCCCCCTATTAATACTAATGAACGTGTTTCCCCGAGCAAGGCAAGTCTGTTGCGACAATGAGCCTGCACTCAAGTCTGAGACTATAAGGTCCCTTCTAAAGAACAATTACGATTTCAAAGGGGGATCGTGGACACAGTTGACCTTATCTTACAAGCGACTACTGAGTATAACAGTTCGATTCACTCGGTAACAGAGCAAAGACCCAAGGATGTTGTTAATACCGCTTCGCCGGCATGCATTCAGGACATTGCTAGGAAGATAGAGGGAGCTCAGATCGAGCAAAATGCCAGACTTAATAAAAAACGGCAGAACAGGGTCTTCGAGGTAGGTGAGGCGGTCCTAGTAAAGACCAACCGCAGACTTGGAAACAAACTTTCGCCCCTCTGGGAGGAAAAGGTTGTTGAAGCGGACTTGGGGACAACGGTCCGCATTAAGGGGAGGATGGTCCACAAGGACAACCTCCATCGTTAATTTGTAGTTTTAATCATTTTCTTTGCAACATCTTACGCTTATCATCCTGACACTTGTAACCTTGACTACGACGGCAGCACGGATAACGGACTACTCACACGCGAACTATATTCCTATCATAGACAAATTGACATAAATACTAGAACTCAGAAAAAAATCAACCAACTAACGGACACCGTAAATAAAATTCTTAAAATTGTAAAGGACAAACAGGCTGACACAGGTCATCTGTTTGAAACTCTTACTGCGCGCAATAGAATATTAATTACCGAATTGGGAGCGCTCATGCTCACTTTAACACTTGAAAAAATTGATATCATAAATCCAGCCATTCAGACATCGAATCAATTCTCACTGACCAAATCACAGGGACCTCGATTACCACCTAATGAAAGTGTCTAGCATTAAGGTAGATAGTAAGATAGATAAAATCAATTTTATTATACAATTCCCTATCATAAGCAAGCTATGCAGTCTTCTTCCCAGTAGCCGAATGCAAGGGAAAGATTGTGGCAGTGACAACTTGCACCCAGACAGCAACAGCCACATTCTGCAAGAGGTCTGAGGATGTCACCTGTGCGCAAGGCCTCCACTCAGGCGATCATTTATCGTTGATAGCCACGTCATCATATGACGATTATGCCGCAGTGAGGGTCAATGGAATGAATCTCATCACGTTCCGTTCACACGCCACCGTCGACAGTGCTCGATTCCTAAACCGAACAATGTTCGGAATCGTATCCCTGCTGTAGCGGCATCTGCTCATCTCAACGTTAGCGGCCACGACACAATGCTGAGCTTACCTTACATTCACCGGCTAAGCGAACAAACCATAAACTCCATCAACGAGGTCAGAGATAGCATCGTCATCAACACTAGTAGTAGTGGCATGCGCCATGGGCTCCGGAATCTACTACTTCACCAGGAAACGTCGTGTTGCCCTACAAATCTCGGAGATCGTCAAGAACTACGACACGACCGAGGACGGTCGGGTTTGAGATTGGGGGTAGTTAACCACTGACACTGGCGCGTGCTGACTTATCATATTTGCGTCACCAACGGCGACGCTCGCAACGGCAGCAGCGGCTGTGCACTGGCGGCAGCGTTGCGGCAGCGCCGACTCTGCGCTTGGTCGCAGATTTAGTTTATAATTCTCTAATTGTCAGTCTTAAGTGTGAATTCAATAAACGCGCAGCGTACCGCTCACAACAATTTTAATTCCTTAACGCTCATTCTTTAATTCGACCAGCTATCGCTGGCGATATAAAACACAAACCTAACGGAGTTATATCAGTGAGCTGACTAACGCCTCTGACAACTATATTAAATTCCATAATTGGCGCCAACGTAAATAAGCATAAAAAAGAAAACTGAAAAGTGTTTTGTTTACCAAAATCAGTGCAGTGAACATCAAAACGTCTGCTCAAAGACAAAACAAAGACAAAATAAAAATAAAAATAAGAATATATAAAGAAGTGAAACTTCAACACATCGACTGCGGCAAGACGACCTAATTCTACAGCACCAAGTCGACTGCTGCGCGGGATACTTCTAAAACTAGATAACATGTAAGTGATTTGCAAAGTGAGAATTTAGCTAAGTCAAATAAAAGTAGAAACTAAATAAAGTAAAGTGAGTTTGAGGGTCTTAATTCGGAGACTACTCTCTACTTCAAAAATCGAATGGACAGAAACAGACGGAACAAAAAACAAAAACGACGCGAACTTGGTACTAGAACGTTAGCAAGTCTGATAGGAGGATTTATTGACCTACAAGTGTCAGATCAAGTTAGTCAACCCACAACAAGCAGCCAAATCAAAAGCACAGACATGGACCCTGAGCACCTCAGAGTTATAATTGACACTGCCATGCAAAGCGCACTTACGGTGCAGGCAGAAGAGTACACTAGGAGGGAGGAAGCTCTTAAACAAGAGCTACAACAACAAATAGCACTAGTAAATTCCAAAATTCCAGTTCCACCTCTATCAGTACCAGAAGTCAGAGTCTATAAAGACGTCGAGATAGTGGACGGAATCACTTGTGATGAGTCCCTCGACGCAGTAAAGTGTGTGCCTGAGTTTCATGGAACTCAGGAGACATACGTGGCATGGAGACAAGCAGCCCATGACGCGTACAAAATTTTCAAAAGGTTTGACGGAAGCTTCCGCCATTACCAAGCTATGATCATAATTCGCACAAAGATTAGGGGCGCAGCGGATGCCGTTTTGGCATCATTCAGTACGCCACTAAATTTTGAAGCGATCATAGCCAGACTAGACTTTACCTACAGTGACAAAAGACCCATACATGTAATAGAGCAGGAAATGGGCACGCTGAGGCAAGGCGGAATGACAATTCTGCAATTCTTGTTAACCAATAAAGCTAACATGACCTACGACATTAGCCTAGCTAGGGGCCCCTGATATGCCAACAGCTCTCGCATTGGCACAGGAGGTTGAAGCAAATCATGAGAGGTACGATTGCGCAACAAGCTATGCTAGGGGCGTAGAAGAAAAGGAATGCCCCGACCAACGACAGCAAAGTCGTCAGCATCAGCAGACGCAAAATGCGCAAAATGCTAACCAAAGCAACTAGGGGTAACCCCCTACTTTAAAAAACAGAGCGGACAGTACACAGAAAAAAATCAGGTCAGCGGCGAAAAAGCCCCAGAACCCATGGAGATCGATCCATCGTCCTCAAAGTATAGGCAACAAACAAACTACCAGAAACCTCAAGGTCAGTGTAGCAAACGTCCCGCCGGCTCTGATCGAGCGACTGGCCAAATAAATGGCCAAATTTACAAAAGGTAAATCTTTTAAAGGCCAACACTGACCAATATGCGACCTATGCGCAAGCAGCGCAGGAAGCGATAGATGAGGCTAACGATGACGCCGAGTCTGACTCAGATAGCGGCAACGTTAATTTTTAAGGGGGAGGTCCCTGCTGCCGTTCATTCGGCGCAGAATAGCAGGGACAGACATGTCATTCCTAATCGACACGGGTGCGTCAAAAAACTTCATTAGACCGCATAATCGGCTAAAGGACGTCTTCCCTGTCGAAACCCCTTTCGTCGTGCAATCCATTCATGGCTCGAACAACATCGCACAAAAGTGCAAAATTCCCATGTTCGGACACGACACAATTTTTTTCCTATTAGATTCCCTATCTACATTTGACGGGATCATAGGGCTCGACCTGCTAAAGCAAGTAGGAACAGTACTATGCCTTAAAGAAGGCGTATTAAAAATAGTTGCAACTTCGGAGGTATTGCAGTACCTTAAATGTACTAATGTCAACTATACCAAAGATAAAGAAATACATGCACCACCTGCGGTACAATAAGATTTTCTAAAAATGCTTCTCCGTAACAAAAGGGCTTTTGCGGACTCTAACGAGTCGCTACCTTACAATACAAACGTAGTAGCTACGATTCGTACCACCGACGAAAACGCAGTATACTCGAAATTGTACCCGTACCCCAAGGGTGTCGAAGATTTCG
Organism: Drosophila nigricruria; assembly: GCA_037075265.1. Lineage (NCBI taxonomy): Eukaryota > Metazoa > Arthropoda > Insecta > Diptera > Drosophilidae > Drosophila > Drosophila nigricruria. The sequence continues at coordinate 65,423 of JBAMCI010000162.1, read as the reverse complement.
TGACCTCACAGGTCAAAGACCTTTTACGAAACGGCATCATCAGAAAATCTAACTCCCCATACAATAACCCAGTGTGGGTAGTAGACAAGAAAGGTTCTGACGAGATGGGCAATAGGAAGAAACGCCTAATGATAGATTTCAGGAAACTGAATCTAAAAACCATCCCAGACACTTACCCTATGCCGAGCATTACCATGATATTGGCAAATTTGAGTAAAGCAAAATACTTCACCACTCTCGATCTTAAATCATGTTATCACCAGATTAATTAATAATTAATAATTGGCTAAAACACCCCTATCGGAGTACAGCCTGATGCACGATTTGCCTCCACGCTTCTCTATCCTGTGCACGACTTCTCCAGTTGGTTACACCTCCTAGGATTGCCTCCATTTGGTCCTTCCAACGGGTTCTAGGTCTACCCCTTCTTCGTTGTCCTCCAACTATCGTATCAAAAACCGAACGAGCTGGAGTGCTTCCCTCCATACGAGCAATGTGACCCAACCAACGAAGACGCTGAATGTCAATTCGCTTGCCAATGTCCACATCGCCATATAGCTCGTACAGCTCGTCGTTCCACCTGATACGATAGGTTTCGCCAACGCAAACTGGTCCATAGATCTTGCGAAGAATCTTTCTCTCGAAAACACCAAGAGCAGCCGCATCTGACTGCGTCACTGTCCAGGCTTCCGCACCATAAAGCAGCACTGGAATGATGAGCGTCTTGTAGAGTGTTATTTTTGTCTTTCGAGAGAGGGCTCTACTGTTCATTTGCCTACTGAGCCCAAAGTAACATTTGTTGGCTAATGTAATTCTCCGCTTGATCTCTAGGCTGACATCATTGTTGTTGGTCACGGCAGTTCCCAAATAGACAAAGTCCTTGACAGACTCGAAGTCATAGTCTCCAGCAGTAAGGTGAGAGTCAAGACGCCGCGATTCTCTGTTACTGCACACCATAAACTTTGTTTTGCCCATGTTTACTGCAAGACCAACTTTGGCTGATTCCTTTTCGATAGCTCCAAAAGCCGCAGTTACATCACGCTTGGTACGACCAATAATATCGATATCATCAGCGTAACCAAGGAGCTGGACACATTTGTTTCCCAGTATTGTGCCCATCCGATGCACCCCAGCTTTCCTTATTATACTCTCCATCAGTAGATTGAAGAGCATACAAGACAACGAGTCGCCTTGTCTGAGACCCCACTTGGTATTAAAGGTTTCGGATTGGTCATTTCCTACCTTGACAGAGCTGATGGTGTTGCTCAATGTCATGCTACAAAGCCGTATTAACTTTGCAGGAATACCAAGCTCAGACATGGTAGCGTACAGGCGGTCTCGCCGTGGGCTATCAAAAGCAGCTTTAAAATCGACGAACAGATGGTATGTGTCGATTTGGTTCTCATGCGATTTCTCCAGGATTTGGCGCAATGTGAAGATCTGGTCAACTGTAGACTTGCCAGGACGAAATCCGCATTGATAGGGACCTATCAATGCTTCAGCGTGTGGTTTCAGTCTCTCACACATTACGCTCGTGAGAACCTTGTACGCGACGGGAAGAAGGCTGATGCCACGGTAGTTGGTGCGTTGTGTTGCATCACCCTTCTTAAGGATAGGGCAGATCATACTGAGGTTCCAATCATCGGGCATGCTTTCCGTTAGCCATACTCTGCTGATGAGTTGGTGCATGCACCCTACCAACTCACCGCCTCCAGCCTTAAGCAATTCAGCCGGTAAGCCATCTGCTCCCGCGGCTTTATTGTTTTTGAGACGCTGTATAGCTATCTCGACTTCCGTATGACTAGGGGTGGGAACTTCAATACCATCATCTTTGATTGGGGTTAGTGGACCATCTTCGTCAAGCTCATTCTCACTGTTCCCAGCCAAAAGTTTCTCAAAGTGATCCCGCCATAACCTCAGTACCATCTTCGCATCTGTGACCAGGGTTCCATCATCACTCCTGCAGGCAAGCGATCCAGACTTATACCCTTGGGTCATGCGTTTGACCCTCTGGTAAAAGTCACGGGCATCGTTCTTGCTTCTGCTATGCTCCATCTTCTCACACTCAAGCCTTTCCATCTCCCGCTTCTTCCTCCTGAAAAGGCGCTTCTCATCTCGTCTCCGCAACCTATAAATATCTACTACCGCTCGAGTAGCTCCTGCTTGCAACGTTCTTCTGTAGGCGGCGTCTTTTGCTGCAGTCACCTCCCGACACTCCTGGTCATACCATGGATTCCGGTTAGGAGGGCGTTGGATATGTACGCCCACATATCCGTTGTATTTATAGGTGTTGGTGAGAGTTGGCCGAGTCGGCCCGAGAGTCGAGTGGAGAAGGCATCCTTATGTTGTTGCGATTGCAGCTTTTCGATGTCCAGCTTTCTTGGCATACCTTGACGTGAGACTTTCGCGGCACACATCCGTGCGCGAACCTTCGCTGCAAGAAGGTAGTGGTCAGAGTCGATGTTAGGACCCCGACAAGATCTCACATCAAGAATGCTAGATGCATGCCTTGCATCGATCACAACATGATCAATCTGATTTCGCGTCAGACGATCAGGCGACAGCCAGGTTGCCTTGTGGATGTTGAGGTGACGAAAACCTGTACTACGTACAATCATATTGTGCGCGGCCGCAACACCTATTAGTCTAAGTCCGTTGCTCGACGTGGACTCATGCAGACTAAAGGGGCCAACGGTTGCTCCAAAGATGCCCTCCCGCCCTATTTTGGCGTTAAAATCTCCTAGAAGGATCTTAACGTCATGTGACGGGCAACGGCCATATGCTCGGTCAAGCTCTGCATAGAAAGCATCCTTTGTAGCATCGTCTTTCTCTTCCGTCGGGGCATGCGCACAGATTAGGCTGATGTTGAAAAATTTGGCAGTTATTCGGATCGTCGCGATCCTCTCGCTGATTGGTGTGAAGTGCGAGGCTCGGTGCCGCAACTTGGCCCCAACGACGAAACCACAACCAAATTCATGCCTATCATTATGACAACTGTAGTAAATGTCACAATTACTCTTTCGCATGCGTCCCTGTCCTTTCCATCGCATTTCCTGGATGGCTGTAATGTCAGCCTTCAACTTATTGAGGGTATCCGCTAGTTGTTGAGCAGCACCGGGTCTGTACAATGTCCTTACATTCCAAGTGCATACTCTCAAATCATTGTCCTTTTTACGTTTGCAGTGGTCGTCAACGTTTTTCGGGTTCCTATCCGAGGCTCTTCTTGCTTCCTTCACTGATGCGTGTTTTTTCCATGGGTGGATATCAAGTCCTACGCCAAAACCTAATTTAAGGATTAGGATCCCGCCGCGCACTTTAGTTTATAACTCAACGGGTGTTGAGTCACAATCCAGGAGGAACCACGTGGAGGTAGTGTGTCGACTTGAGGAGAGCAAGAGCAAGGATCACTCTGGCACTCACCAATTTGAGCACAATCAGAAGCTTTGCCTTGCCTGCTCCCCTCCATCCCCCCGTTATCACCAGATTACTCTGGCAGAATCTGATCGAGAGAAAATGGCCTTCTCAGTAAGCAGGGGAAAGTACGAATTTTGTCGTCTCCCCTTCGGTTTAAAAAACGCCGGGTGTATTTTTCAGCGCACTATCGATGACGTTCGATGAGAACAAATCGGTAACTCGTGCTACGTGTACGTCGATGACGTCATCGTTTTCTCCGTGAACGAGGCGGAACACGTTAAGCACGTCAATTTGGTACTAAAGAGCCTTCATAGTGCAAACATGAGGGTGGCCCATGAAAAGTCACAATTTTAAAGAGAGCGTCGAGTACCTCGGCTTTATCGTGACAAAAAACGGCGCAAAAACGGACCCTGAAAAGGTGAAAGCCATTCATCACTACGTTGAGCCTACAACGTTATTTAGCGTTAGGTCATTCATGGGCTTAGCGAGCTATTACCGTTGTTTTATTACCGTTGTTTTTAAAGCCATTTAGGACTACGTTGAGCCTACAACGTTATTTAGCGTTAGGTCATTCATGGGCTTAGCGAGCTATTTCGCAGCAATCGCGAAACCTATTTCCCATATCCTAAAAGGGGAAAACGGAACAGTCAGCAAGTATAGGTCCAAAAAGATAGAGGTACAGTTTAACGAAACCCAGCGCAATGCGTTTCAAAAGCTCAGAAACATTCTAGCCTCAGAGGACGTTACACTAATGTACCCTGACTATCAAAAGCCGTTCGACCTAAGAACTGACGCCTCGGCCTATGGTATTGGGGCTGTACTTTTCTCAGAACAGACGCCCGATAACTATGATATCTCTGGCACTAAAGGATAGGATACGCTACTAACGAGCGAGAATTGCTAGCTATCGTCTGGCCTTTGGCAAAACTCCGGCACTTTCTTTATGGTGCGAAGAATATTAACATATTCACCGACCATCAGCCACTCACATTCTCGGTATCCGAGAGCAACCCTAACGGCAAAATCAAGCGCTGGAAAGCGCGCATTGACGAAACTGGGGCCAAACTTTTTTACAAGTCAGGCAAGGAGCATCACGTGGCCGATGCTTTATCGCGCCAAGACGTGAATGCCCTACAGAACGTTTACAAACACCAAGGGTCCGATGCAGCCACAATCCACAGTGAGTTATCTCTGACTCACACGATTGACATGACTGACAAACCGTTAAACTGCTTCCGTAACCAAATAGTGTTGGAAGAGGCACGGTATCCGTTAAAAAACAAGTTTACTGTATTCGGCGAAAAAACCCGCCACCTGATAAACTTCACTGACAAGGAGGACTTAGTAGAAACAGTCAAGTCCGCCAAAGTCTGAGGCGTAGTAAATGCGTTTCACTGCAGCTTGCCAACCTTGGCCAAAATTCAACATCAGGTTGTAAAGGCCTTCCCAGCCACAAAATTCTGCCACTGCAAAAATTTCGTAGCTGACGTATTCAACATTAGTGATAGGAGGGAAATAATCACCAAAGAGCATAACAGAGCCCATAGGGCAGCTCAGGAAAACGTCAAGCAAATAGTGACGGAGTATTATTTCCCCAAAATGTCCAAGTTAGCCAATGAGGTGGTCCTGAATTGTAAAATTTGCGCAAAGGCAAAGTACAACAGGCACCCAAAAACCAGGAGCTCGGCTCGACGCCGATTCCATCACAGGTTGGAGAGATGTTACATGTCGACATCTTTTCCACAGACAAGAAATATTTCCTGACGTGCATAGACAAGCTGTCCAAATTCGCAATGGTACAACCCATTGCATCAAGGACTATAGAGGATTTACGACCCCCCCTATTAATACTAATGAACGTGTTTCCCCGAGCAAGGCAAGTCTGTTGCGACAATGAGCCTGCACTCAAGTCTGAGACTATAAGGTCCCTTCTAAAGAACAATTACGATGTAAACATCGTAAACCCGCCGCCACTCCACTCGAACGGCCAAGTGGAACGCTTCCATAGCACCCTGTTAGAAATAGGTAGGTGCCTAAAGTTTCAAAGGGGGATCGTGGACACAGTTGACCTTATCTTACAAGCGACTACTGAGTATAACAGTTCGATTCACTCGGTAACAGAGCAAAGACTCAAGGATGTTGTTAATACCGCTTCGCCGGCATGAATTCAGGACATTGCTAGGAAGATAGAGGGAGCTCAGATCGAGCAAAATGCCAGACTTAATAAAAAACGGCAGAACAGGGTCTTCGAGGTAGGTGAGGCGGTCCTAGTAAAGACCAACCGCAGACTTGGAAACAAACTTTCGCCCCTCTGCGAGGTAAAGGTTGTTGAAGCGGACTTGGGGTTAACGGTCCGCATTAAGGGGAGGGTGGTCCACAACGACAACCTCCATCGTTAATTTGTACTTTTAATCATTTTCTTTGCAACATCTTAGGCTTATCATCCTGACACTTGTAACCTTGACTACGACGACAGCACGGATAACGGACTACTCACACGCGAACTATATTCCTATCATAGACAAATTGACATAAATACTAGAACTGAGAAAAAAATCAACCAACTAACGGACACCGTAAATAAAATTCTTAAAATTGCAAAGGACAAACAGGCTGACACAGGTCATCTGTTTGAAACTCTTACTGCGCGCAATAGAATATTAATTACCGAATTGGGAGCGCTCATGCTCACTTTAACACTTGAAAAAATTGACATCATAAATCCAGCCATTCAGACATCGAATCAATTCTCACAGAGACCTTGATTACCACCTAATGAAATTGTCTAGCATTAAGGTAGATAGTAAGTATAGATATAATACATTTTATTATTCAATTCCCTATCATAAGCAAGCTATGCAGAAAGGTCACCATCTTCCCAGTCGCACACAACGGGCTGACTCTCCAGCTACAGAACAACCTGGTAGCCGAATGCATGGGAAAGATTGTGGCAGTGACAACTTGCACCCAGACAGCAACAGCCACATTCTGCAAGATGTCTGAGGATGTCACCTGTGCGCAAGGCCTCCACTCAGGCGATATCGCGCATTGCCAGACACAGCCAAGCCACGTCAACCCTGTCACCATAGTTGACGACGGCATCATCATTGTGAATGATCGTAGCGCCACCAACAGCTGTGACGATTACGCCCCAGTGAGGGTCAATGGAACGAATCTCATCACGTTCCGTTCACACGCCACCGTCGACAGTGCTCGATTCCTAAGCCGAACAATGTTCGGAATCGTGTCCCTGCTGTAGCGGCATCTGCTCGCCTCAACGTTAGCGGCCACGACACAACGCTGAGCTTACCTTACATTCACCGGCTAAGCGAACAAAACATAAACTCCATCAACGAGGTCAGAGATAGCATCGTCATCAACACTAGTAGTAGTGGCATGCGCCATGGGCTCCGGAATCTACTACTTCACCAAATCTCGGAGATCGTCAAGAACTACGACACGACCGAGGACGGTCGGGTTTGAGATTGGGAGTAGTTAACCACTGACACTGGCGCGTGCTGACTTATCATATTTGCGAAGTCTACGCCCAGAGTCACAGCTGCGAATGTGTCGCACCAATGATGACAGCTGCAGCGGTAGCTACGAATGTGTCACAACAATAATGACAGCTCCAGCGGTAGCTGCGGATGTACCGCAACAATGTTAGCGGCCGCCGTGATAATGCGTCGCCACACACGAGGCGCAAGTCTGACAACTATATTAAATTCCATAATTGGCGCCCAACGTAAATAAGCATAAAAAAGTGAATTTCATTTTCTGCCAAAAGAAAACTGAAAAGTGTTTTGATTGCCAAAATCAGCGCAGTGAACATCAAAACGTCTGCTCAAAGACAAAACAAAGACAAAATAAATATAAAAATAAGAATATATAAAGAAGTGAAACTTCAACACATCGTCTGCGGCAAGACGACCTAATTCTACAGCACCAAGTCGACTGCTGCGCGGGATACTTCTAAAACTAGATAACATGTAAGTGAATTGCAAAGTGAGAATTTAGCTAGGTCAAATAAAAGTAGAAACTAAATAAAGTAAAGTGAGTTTGAGGGTCTTAATTCGGAGACTACTCTCTACTTCAAAAATCGAATGGACAGAAACAGACCGAACAAAAAACAAAAACAACGCGAACTTGGTACCAGAACGTTAGCAAGTCTGATAGGAGGATTTATTGACCTACAAGTGTCAGATTAAGTTAGTCAACCCACAACAAGCAGCCAAATCAAAAGCACAGACATGGACCCTGAGCACCTCAGAGTTATAAAGTGTAAAGTGTGTGCCTGAGTTTCATGGAACTCAAGAGGCATACGTGGCATGGAGACAAGCAGCCCATGCCGCGTACAAAATTTTCAAAAGGTTTGACGGAAGCTCCCGCCATTACCAAGCTATGATCATAATTCGAACAAAGATTAGGGGCGCAGCGGATGCCGTTTTGGCATCATTCAGTACGCCACTAAATTTTGAAGCGATCATAGCCAGACTAGACTTTACCTACAGTGACAAAAGACCCATACATGTAATAGAGCAGGAAATGGGCACGCTGAGGCAAGGCGGAATGACAATTCTGTAATTCTTGTTAACCAATAAAGCTAACATGACCTACGACATTAGCCTAGCTAGGGCCCCCTGATATGCCAACAGCTCTCGCATTGGCACAGGAGGTTGAAGCAAATCATGAGAGGTACGCTTACGCAACAAGCTATGCTAGGGGCGTAGAAGAAAAGGGACGCCCCGACCAACGACAGCAAAGTCGTCAGCATCAGCAGACGCAAAATGCGCAAAATGCTAACCAAAGCAACTAGGGGTAACCCCCTACTTTAAAAAACAGAGCGGACAGTACACAGAAAAAAACCAGGTCAGCGGCGAAAAAGCCCCAGAACCCATGGAGATCGATCCATCGTCCTCAAAGTATAGGCAACAAACTACCAGAAACCTCAAGGTCAGTGTAGCAAACGTCCCGCCGGCTCTGAACGAGCGACTGGCCAAAGACGACAAAAGGTAAATCTTTTAAAGGCCAACACTGACCAATATGCGACCTATGCGCAAGCAGCGCAGGAAGCGATAGATGAGGCTAACGATGACGCCGAGTCTGACTCAGATAGCGGCAACGTTAATTTTTAAGGGGGAGGTCCCTGCTGCCGTTCATTCGGCGCAGAATAGCAGGGACAGACATGTCATTCCTAATCGACACGGGTGCGTCAAAAAACTTCATTAGACCGCATAATCGGCTAAAGGACGCCTTCCCTGTCGAAACCCCTTTCATCGTGCACTCCATTCATGGCTCGAACAACATCGCACAAAAGTGCAAAATTCCCATGTTCGGACACGACACATTTTTTATACCCTGAACCCATTGAAAATGGGAAAACAGGGTATAATGGTTTTGTTAAAATGTATGTAACAGGCAGAAGGAGGCGTGGCAGACCCCATAAAGAATATATATTCTTGATCAGGGCGACGAGCTGAGTTGATTTAGCCCTGTCCGTCTGTCCGTCCGTCCGTCTGTCTGTCTGTCCGTCTGTCAGTATGTTTGAACGCGTCGATCTCAGAATCTATAAGAGCTAGAGACTTGAAATTTTTTATGTAGGTCCGTGTATAGCACGCGCAGATCGAGTTTGTTTCAAAAAATCGATAACTTTCATCGTTTTAATGTTATCAATTAAAAACAAAATTGAAATTCAGAAATTAAATTATATCTCCTACATCTTTATAGCTAGAGACTCCATATTTTGTATTTGGTTGAATGTGTGTTTTATACAATTTTGATTTTTGTTATATTTTAGATGCCACGCCCCTTTCGCCCCCAATTTGCAAAAAACGTATTTCAAGTACTAGAGACTTGTGCTTCGACACATACACGCATATGAATGACATGATCACGCTCTGAAAGTTTGATTAAGCAAGTCCATCTACAAAGGAACTTATTCATCAATTAATTTCCCATAATATAGCTCTTACTGCAGCCCGAGCGCAGTCGCTGCGTAAACTGCGCAGTCAGCAGAGCGGTCGCTTATGCGTGCGTGCGTATATGTGTGTGTATCTGTGTGTGCATGTGTTGCTTGTATATATATATGTTAAATAAGTATAAAATGTTTGGAATATCGGCTCATCGCTGGGTTCAGGGGATCTCCTAGTCGGGTACCACCGACTAGAGCTTTCTTACTTGTTTTCTTAAATGTACTAATGTCAACTATACCAAAGGTAAAGAAATACATGCACCACCTGCGGTAAAAAAAGATTTTCTAAAAATGCTTCACCGTAACAAAAGGGCTTTTGCGGACTCTAACGAGTCGCTACCTTACAATACAAACGTAGTAGCTACGATTCGTACCACCTACGAAAACGCAGTATACTCGAAATTGTACCCGTACCCCAAGGGTGTCGAAGATTTCGTGACCTCACAGGTCAAAGACCTTTTACGAAACGGCATCATCAGAAAATCTAAGTCCCCATACAATAACCCAGTGTGGGTAGTAGACAAGAAAGGTTCTGACGAGATGGGCAATAGGAAGAAACGCCTAATGATAGATTTCAGGAAACTGAATCTAAAAACCATCCCAGACACTTACCCTATGCCGAGCAATACCATGATATTGGCAAATTTGGGTAAAGCAAAATACTTCACCACTCTCGATCTTAAATCAGGTTATCATCAGATTACTCTGGCAGAATCTGATCGAAAGAAAACGGCCTTCTCAGTAAGCAGGGGAAAGTACGAATTTTGTCGTCTCCCCTTCGGTTTAAAAAACGCCGGGTGTATTTTTCAGCGCACTATCGATGACGTTCGATGAGAACAAATCGGTAACTCGTGCTACGTGTACGTCGATGACGTCATCGTTTTCTCCGAGAACGAGGCGGAACACGTTAAGCACGTCAATTGGGTACTAAAGAGCCTTCATAGTGCAAACATGAGGGTGGCCCATGAAAAGTCACAATTTTAAAGAGAGCGTCGAGTACCTCGGCTTTATCGTGACAAAAAACGGCGCAAAAACGGACCCTGAAAAGGTGAAAGCCATTCAGCACTACGTTGAGCCTACAACGTTATTTAGCGTTAGGTCATTCATGGGCTTAGCGAGCTATTACCGTTGTTTTATTACCGTTGTTTTTAAAGCCATTCAGCACTACGTTGAGCCTACAACGTTATTTAGCGTTAGGCTTAGCGAACTATTACCGTTGTTTTATTAAGGATTTCGCAATCGCGAAACCTATCTCCGATATCCTAAAAGGGGAAAACGGAACAGTCAGCAAGTATAGGTCCAAAAAGATAGAGGTACAGTTTAACGAAACCCAGCGCAATGCGTTTCAAAAGCTCAGAAACATTCTAGCCTCAGAGGACGTTACACTAATGTACGCTACTAACGAGCGAGAATTGCTAGCTATCGGCTGGGCTTTGGCAAAACTCCGGCACTTTCTTCATGGTGCGAAGAATATTAGCATATTCACCGACCATCAGCCACTCACATTCTCGGTATCCGAGAGCAACCCTAACGGCAAAATCAAGCGCTGGAAAGCGCGCATTGACGAAACTGGGGCCAAACTTTTTTACAAGTCAGGCAAGGAGAATCACGTGGCCGATGCTTTATCGCGCCAAGACGTGAATGCCCTACAGAACGGTCACAAAAACCATGGGTCCGTTGCGGCCACAATCCACAGTGACTTATCTTTGACTCACACGATTGACATGACTGACAAACCGTTGAACTGCTTCCGTAACCAAATAGTGTTGGAAGAGGCACGGTATCCGTTAAAAAACAAGTTTACTGTATTCGGCGAAAAACCCCGTGTAGAAAATAAATCAAACACGTGTTGTTCAGGTTCTGAGTTAGAGTCAGAATGTGTAGAGAATATAAGAAACGCGTTCTGTACAGGTTCAGAGTTAGAATCGTAATGATCATCTCTTTCTTTATTTCTTATCGCCTTAGCTTAATGTACATAAAAGGTTTGTAGTTCTGTCGCTCAAAGCAGCGGCAGAACGGGAGTATATAGCATGCCGTATGTATTTGTATATGTATATGTACATGCAGAAGGCATATACATTGGAATGCACTTAGTACCGAACTTCCTAACTGTAAACGCTGCAGATCTCACGCACGCTACAGGCTAGTCCACATATGTATGTATAAGTGGATGTACGGTAAACGAAGTACAGTAAATGAAGTACGGTAAACGAAGCGACAAAGTGTCACTATGTATGTGCGCTTGATACTCTATCTTTGAGGATGAGCATATGACCACTTTACATATTGTATACACTACAATACGGTGGGCATGTGCTTATCTGGCATGTAACATGCTATACCTCCCTTTTTAGAGAAATAACGTAATATTATTATGTAGTTATTAGTATTATATTGTTTAATTGTTAAATATTATATTTAATTTATTTTGTTTGTTTTGTTTTTATATATTTAATGTTGTGACGAACCTCGGTTTATCCCGAGTTTAAGCCGGGCCGGACTCAGCCGACTGTGCGTTCGTGCCAACAAATTTATATGTAGCGCCTTGCGATAAATTACAATGCAGTGTGTTTTGTGGTTGCGTTGAGTACATTTTCTCAATTTACAAGTTTATATTATTTACCAAATCTAGCGCTTAGTAAAGCACACCTTTCCACAGGCTCGCAGGTAGACGTTTAGCGCACTCTGGCGAATGGTACGGCACTCTTGGTTCTCCAAGGATACGCTTGAGCACTCCAGGTGACGCCAGGATCCACACTGAATACTCCGGCGGTTCGCTCGGCTATTGCAGTGACTCCAACGGCTGGATACGCTCACAAGCACACCTTGAGATCTTCTGAAGCTACAGTCACCACTCTTTCGCACAGCTACGCAAACGTTACCTTTGCTCCTGCTCCAGGATCCGTCACTAATGCTGTAGATTTGGCCGTGCTGCACCAATGTCCTGGTTGGTGGCAGCTGATGTCCTTCCGGTGTTTGCTTGTCGAGCCTATATCCTCAATAGGCTTCCAGGATATCCCTCGTAGATATCCTTCCAGCGATGTCCTTCCTCTCAAAGTCCTTGGCAGCGATGTCCTTCCTCTCGAAGTCCTTGGCAGCGATGTCCTTCCTCTCGAAGTCCTTGCTGGTCACTTTTCCACTCGCGTAACTTGTTTCCGTCGGCACTCAATACTCAGGCAATGCTTCGCGCTATGACGGCGCCAGCTCGGCTCTGGAGCGGGGCATGTCTGCCGCTCGTGTCCACGATATCGGCAGCATCACGTGATTTGGCGCGACGCCAAATCGCCCAAATCTGCGTGGCAGCCTCTCATTGGCCAAAGCACCGTTATTGGCATACGAGTGAAAGTGTACACTACTTTCTCGCAGCCACAAGCGGTACTTCGGCCAACGGTCGCCGATGATCGCCGTGAGAGCGACGCGAGCAATGCGCTGAACACATACGAGCGACAGAGACAGACTACGTCGCTCTCTGCGCCCTTTCCAGTAGCGAGGGTCGCTACTATCGTACTCGCGTCGCTGTGTGGAACAATACATGCAGGCACGCATATATGCATAAGTGCACAGCAAATACATGCACTTATACATACACTACGTGCCCGTCTATATTGTTCCTCACACTCCCCTCTTCCTTCGGGAAACACGAAGCCTTCGTGTTAACATCGGTCCGGGACTCACTTTTGGCGCTCCCTTTTGTTTGCACTGCTTGCTTCTCTTCAGCAAGCAGTTCGCCGCGCTCCTCCAGCTGCAAGCAGTGCTACGCACAGGGCCGCTGTTAACACTCTGTTGTTAACAGCGCCGCTGCTACGCAATTCTGCGTACAGCTGATCGCTACAGCCTCCAGCAACTCTGTGCGCTGCAGGTAATTGGCTGAAACGTGTTAGTAAATTTTCTCCGAAATTTACCAATTTTCTTCCAAATCCATATAGCGCGATCCTCTCCATCTAGTCCTCCCCATGGACCGGGTTGTGTTCTCCTCTGGCCACGCCCGCCGCTGCAGAAAAATACCCGTTTTTCACTGCTTTGCCAGCCTCCGTGGCTGCAATGCGGCTGCGTGGCTGCTGCTGTCCCGATGTTGCTGCTGGTCCTTGTTGCTGGGATGGTGGTAACGAAACGATTTTCCGTTGCAGATGCCGTTCACAACTGACCCGGGTCCGGACATCGGATATCGGTGGGTTTCTCGGCTCACTCCTCATTCGCGCACAGCTCCAGCGAAGTCGCTGGCCAATGCGCGAGGATCGGCCGGTCCGCCCTCCCGACACCTTTGCCGGACCGCTGGATTTCGCCAGTCATGTGGCTCGCATCTGCCGCGGCTGACCTCCCTGTACCTGTACCATCGTCGCAGTAAGTACTCAGCAATGAACAAATTATTTTTAGACTGTGGCGGCGACTGCGGCTGCTGTGGTGGCTGCTCCTCAACTTCTTGGCTGCTGCTGCTGCTGCTGCTGGTCACCGCTACTCCTCTGGTCGCCGATGCTCCTCTGGCCGCTGCCAGTGACTGTAACTGGGCTTTGTTGGAGAATTCTTCTACTATAGACGACGTTCGGGGCTGGTTCCGGCGCGCCGACACTTTGACGCCGGTTGAGAAATCCGGCTCACTCCTCATTCGCGCACAGCTCCAGCGGAGTCGCTGTCCAGTGCGCGAGGATCGGCCGGGCAAACCCTTCCGACGCCCAAGTCCGGACGGCCGAGAAATCCAGCTACGTAGCAGAAGTCTATAGAGTTGAACTTTCACAAAAGCCCTGCTCATAAGCATGCATGCCCTTTTATACCCTCTGCTGCAGCGCTGCCGCCAGCGGAGTGTCGGAAATTAACGGATCCTGCACCAGCTAGTTCTCTCACTCTCTACAAGTCACGCTCTTCCAACACTCTGGCCTTATGGCTGAACACGAGGCATTGTTGTTGCATCTCTAATGCATTTCTCACACTCTCTCTATTTCCCTTCGCATATATGTATGAGTGCACAGCAACTACATGCACTCATACATACACTGCGTGCCCTATTTTGTTGTTGGCCGTTTTGCATGTCGCTAGCATCGACACCTTCGTGTCATCTCGTGCGCTAGCGATCGTGCGTAGCCGACAAAGTTCAGTAGCCTTTCGCCGCGGCTGTTGAACTTTGGGCGATCTGCGTTGTTGTTGCCTACCACGCTCATCGTGATTTTCGTCCCATTTTTACGCATGCGCTGACCACTGTGCGCGTTTCATGCTGTCGCTGTTTTCGTTCTGCGTGTGTGTGCGCTCTTTTTCGGCTCGGGTGCGTGATGTTGTTGTTGTTTTTGCAGGGTGCGCTCGCAACTTAAACGGTTTCGGCCGTGCCTGTTGTTGTGCCGTTTCGTAGTTGAGGATTATTTTGCTGCTGCGCATGCTCCCTCGTTTCGCGCGCAAATTCAAACAACTTTGTTGTTGCGCTCACAACGTTTGTATGCGCACGCACATTCAAACAACTTTGTTGTTGCGCTCACAACATTTTTGCTGTTTTTGCCGTGGATTTGATTTGTGCGGCCGATGTTCATTTTTGTTCATGTTTAAAAAACTTTTTCCCCTACATACATATATAGGTTTTTTTCCCCTACATACATTGATAGGTTTTTGGCTAGTACATATAGCTATGTGTATTCACTCCTTTTTTTTTTTTTTTTTATAAACTGGCTGGCAACTTACCCGCTTCTGCTCGATATGGCTTGAGGTCCGCCACATGAGCCGTCCTGCTCCGTTTATCTGCCTCTGAAGTGATCCGGCAGATAACCGGGGAGATCAAACTGACCACCGTATATGGTCCTCCATATCGTGGGGCCAGTTTATCTGCGAATCCATCCGCGGCATTGGACAAGTGTCGTTCTTTTTCCCACACCTTGTCCCCTACGGCCGGCTTCCACTGCCGCCGCCGTAGATTGTAGTGCCGCTCTTGATCCTGAGCAGCTTTCTCCAGACTGCGTCGCACCACCTGGAACACCTCGGCCATTTTGGTTGCTCGCTCCACCGGACTATGTTCCTCTTGGCCTGTTCCCACTGTTTGTACGTCGAACAGTGATTTTGGCAATCTTGGCTCACGCCCTTGCGTGAAGAAGGCTGCCGTATAGCCTGTTGACGCCGAAACGCTGCTGTTAACTGCCAGTGTCAACTCCGGCAACGCCTCGTCCCAAGACCTGTGATCACTGCCCGCAAATTGCTCGATCATGGTCTTCACCGTGCGATTTGCCCTTTCGGTGGGATTTTCCTGGGGCGTATATGGCGCTGTCAGCTGGTGATGGACGCCTAGCTCGTCCAGGAACACCTTGAATGCGCGACTCGTGAATTGAGTGCCATTGTCGGTGATGAGTACCTTTGGCACGCCAAATCGTGCCAATATCCTCTCCCGGAACGCCATTTGGAGCGCCGCAGTGTTCGCGCTTCTTAATAGCACCATCTCCGTCCATTTTGAGAAGCGATCGATGAACACCAACAACATCGTATGGCCATGCTTGGACCTGGGTATCGGACCTACAAAATCGGCGCACACTGTTGCCCATGGTTCCTCGGGGATCTTGGTCAGCATCTGCTCTGCCGCTTGGAGTTGGCTGGACTTGTAGCGCTGGCACAGCTCGCACCGCTGCACGTATGTACGCACGTCGCGATACATACCCGGCCAGTAGTACCTCGCGGCCACCCGAGCAATCGTTTTCCGGCTCCCAAGGTGACCCGCGATGGCTGCGTCGTGGTTCTCTGCCAGAACTTACTTGCGCTGCTCCGTCGGCACACATAACTTCCACGCAGCCACGTCCTCATGGCCTGCCTGGTGTGGAATGTGTCTGTATACACTTCCAGCCTCCTCTCGATAATCCGGAAACTTCTTTGGGCTCCTACGCAGGTCCTGGCGAAGCTTGACAATCCAGCGACATCCTGTCCCAGCTGCATTGTCCTTGCTCGTCACCAAGCGGCATGCTTCTTCGCCCAGCGGGTGCCGTGATAGCGCATCGGCCACAACATTTTGCTTGCCTTTTCGGTATCTGATCTCGAAGTCGTACTGCTGCAACTCCAGAGCCCATCTAGCAATCCTCCCTGAAGGGCTCTCAATAGAGTTGAGCCACTTCAGTGCCATGTGATCTGTTACCACAATAAAATGGTAGCCTTCTAGATATGGCCTCAGCTTCCGAATGCCCCAGATGATGGCCAGACACTCCTTTTCTGTTGCCGAATAATTCCGCTCTGCGCTATTCAGTGTTCGGCTGGCGTACGAGATCACACGCTCTCCATCCTCCGAAGTCTGCGTCAAGATTGCTCCAAGTCCATAATTGCTCGCGTCCGTTTGCAAGCAGAAAGGCTTTGAGAAATCTGGGCACGCCAAGACTGGTGATTCCGTCAGCTTGGCCTTTACCGTCTCAAAAGCCCTCTGACGCTCCTCTGTCCACTCCCATTTGGTTCCCTTTTTCAGCAGTGCATTGAGCGGATGCACTGTGGTCGCAAAATCTGGCACAAAACGGCGGTACCATGAAGCCACTCCCACGTATTGCCGCTACTCTTTTACGTTGGCAGGTGGTTTCAACTCAGCAATTGCGGCCACTTTCTCCGGGTCCGTGCGGATGCCATGTTCCGTCACCTTATGGCCAAGATATTTGAGCTCCTTCTTAAAGAAATCGCACTTGTCGATGTTGATCCTTAAGTTGGCCGCTCGTAGCCGCCGGAACACCTCCCGCAGGTTGTCCATGTGTTCCTGGCGTGTTTTCCCCATGACGATGATATCATCCAGGTAGGCAAAGGCATGCGGCATCATTTCTGGGCCAATAACTTGGTCCAGCGCTCGTTGAAATGTTGCCGGCGCCGAATGGAGCCCGAACGGCATCACCTTCCATTGGAACAGCCCTTTTCCTGGGACTGTGAACGCTGTCAATGGCCGGCTGGATTTCTCCATTGGTATCTGCCAATACCCATCCTTCAAATCCAGGCTAGTTATGAAACGAGCCTCTCGCAGCTGGTCCAAAATATGGTGCACCCGCGGCAACGGATATGCGTCCTTAATCGATCGGCTGTTCAGCTGCCGAAAATCCACACACAGCCATTTCCCAGTCTTCTTCTTAACCATCACGATTGGCGCGCTGTGAGGACTCTTGGACGGCTCGATGCAGCCTTTGGCCAGCAGCTCATCCACCTGGCGGTTAATCTCAGCCTGCATTTTTGGATTTTTCGGAAAATAGCGCTGTTTTATGGGCCGCTTGTCCTGCATCGTGATCCTCGTAGTGCCCTTCACGTCCTGAAACTTCACAAGTTCCCTCCTCAGGAACGTATCCACCTCCACATCCTCATGGAGTGGGTTTTGAAGTCCCGGACTCGCCTCCATCGGCGTCTGTGGACGCACCTCAGTGCTGCTGACAGCCACTGAGAGCCTCTCCTCCAGCTTTCCACCTGGTGGCGGATTTCTGGGCTTCATCTGCAGCTCCAAGCCACCGCACTCAAATGCGATGCCCATTCTGGCCAAGAAATCCCAGCCCAGCACCAGATCGTCGATCACGCCTGGCAGCACCAGCAATGAAATGCGGATTTGTTGACTTCCCAGCCTGATCCTTGTTTCCAGTTGCGAGTCCACCTGACTGCAACTGCCGTCTGCCAATCTTACGCGTCTTCGTGTGGCGCGCATCACGCCCACTTCTCGGAGCCTGTCGGCCAGCTTTTCGCTCACAAAGGTGCTGGTGGCCCCAGTATCAATTGTGGCCTTGTGCTGATCAGCTCCAATGACCACAATTGCCGACAATTGGGTGCCTTCATCCAGAAGACTACCCACTAGTGTCTGGGGCCTCCGCGACGCTGCTCCCGCTCGTCCCTGGATGGCGGGTGCCTCTGGCCGTTTTCCGACTGGAATCACGTCGCTGTTCGCACGCCGATGCGCCCGCATTGCCAGCAATACTCCAGACGCTCGTTGCGGCACTCAATGGCGTAGTGGCCCTCTTGGCCACATATCCGGCATGCCCGGGCGGGGTTCTGGACATGTGTCCTTGGCCCTGCTGTGCCTGTCCTGGGCGCGGGTCGAGGTTCCGACTCTACAACGGCCATGCTCCGGTGATATTCTTCTTCATCCGGGCTCCCAGCGTCGTCCATGGCCATCAGTCGCGTCCTACTGCCTCGCTGTTGCTGCCGCAACTTTTCCCGATCCTTTTCCAGATCCTCGATTCGTTCGCCAGAACCATCAGCTCCGTCAAGTTGCAGAACTGATATGGACGAGCATATGCGCGCAGATCGGGCAAACTATTGCTGTAAATAGTTTGTAGCTCACGATCTGCCGCATAGCGTAGTGGCCGCTCTCGGATCAGGTCCAGATCCAGACCATAGGTGTCGGCCGACCACTCCACTTGCTCCAAAAACTCCAGCGGCTTCGTTGTGCCATCGAAGCGGAAGCCCCATTCTCGCACCTGCTTGGCGACCTTTGGGTACTCCAGCGCTGTGCAGCTCGGCCCTCGTGGCCGTATTTCTGGTTGCGGGTGGATGTGGCTCGTTGCATCTCTTGCAGAGACAATCGTGCCACGTTCACGATTTCATCTTGCTCACCCAGCTCGTTTTCCTCGACGGCGGTCAGCGCCTCGTCTCTCAATGGCGTCCATGCAGCTTCGCAATCTCTGCGATCCTGATTGAATCGGGAATCCTTCCCTCATTCATGGTGACCCACTCGCCGAACTGCCTCCGCATTGCGTCCAGAGTGCCAGTCAGACTTACGCCGAACTCGATCCCGTAGCGCAGCACATCATTCTTCTTAAGATTATATACCCAAGCTCGCACCATTTTTCTACACTGACTATATTATGACTGTATTTATCGCAGGGCCCCACGTTGGGCGCCAGTTGTAACGAACCTCGGTTTATCCCGAGTTTAAGCCGGGCCGGACTCAGCCGACTGTGCGTTCGTGCCAACAAATTTATATGTACGCTCACAAGCACACCTTGAGATCTTCTCAAGCTACCGTCACCACTCTTACGCACAGCTACGCAAACGCAAACGCCTTCCTCTCAAAGTCCTTGGCAGCGATGTCCTTCCCCTCGAAGTCCTTGGCAGCGATGTCCTTCCTCTCGAAGTCCTTGCTGGTCACTTTTCCACTCGCGTAACTTGTTTTCGTCGGCATTCAATACTTCCACTTTTTACTTTCTTTGACTGTCCCGGTGCCGAGTTGCGGGCGCCTTTTTATAGCAGCGACGCAAGCCCTGCTTCGCGCTATGACGGCTCTGGAGCGGGGCCTGTCTGCCGCTCGTGTCCGCGAAAACGGCAGTATCACGTGATTTGGCGCGACGCCAAATCGCCGAAATCTGCGTGGCAGCCTCTCATTTGCCAAAGCACCGTTATTGGCATACGAGTGAAAGTGTACACTACTTTCTCGCAGCCACAAGCGGTACTTCGGCCAACGGTCGCCGATGATCGCCGTGAGAGCGACGCGAGCAATGCGCTGAACACATACGAGCGACAGAGACACTCTACGTCGATCTCTGCGCCCTTTCCAGTAGCGAGGGTCGCTACTATCGTACTCGCGTCGCTGTGTGGAACAATACATAAGTGCACAGCAAATACATGCACTTATACATACACTACGTGCCCGTCTATATTGTTCCTCACAATGTGTATTCGAATTTATATTTTATATATTTATTTTTACTATTATTATTATACTCATTCACAAAGTGAAATGAGTATATTGGTTTTGTGCAATGTCCGTCACGCTGTCCGTCCGTCTGTGCGTCCGTCCGTCTGTCCGTCTGTCCGTATGAACGCAAACCATTTCCACAGTTTTGAAGCTAGAGAGTTGAAATTTGGAATATATACTCGTGTATACCCTCGAATTATAAAGTGTCAAGATTTTCCCGATACGCCCACTAGGGGCGTGGCAAATCGGAAAATGCATTTTCCGATATCTCAGAAACACTACTTCTAGAAGTGCTAGAAAGTTACAATTTGGAATGTAGACTCGTGTTGACAACTCAAGTTGAAAAAGCTATGGCGGATATATCTACGCCCATTGGGGGCGTGGCAAATCGGGTAAAACTGTATCTTCTACAGTTTTCAAGCTAGAGCGCCCAAATTTGGCACGTAGATTACTGTTACGATCCTATGAAGATCGACTAAAAAACTATATATCCACGCCTACTAGGGGCGTGGCAAATCGGATCTGACTATATAGTGATTTTTCAAATTCTGCTATATTTTGAGCACTATTCATGCTAGAGACTTGAAACTTGGTATATATACTCGGGTTGACAACCCAAGTTGAAAAAGATATGGCGGATATATCTACGCCCATAGGGGGCGTGGCAAACCCAAAAGTTTATAGCTCCTACAGTTTTAGAGCTAGAAGCTTCAAAATTAGATGGTTGAGTTACTGGTGAGCTCCTCTATCGACGCCAAAAAAATAATTTTTACGACCCTTATGGGGCATGCCCGGCTAAAAAATACCCTGTAATTTTCGCATTTTTTGAGTGTAAGCATCCAAATTTCACACTTACGTTACTCTTCACTACTTCTAAGAACAGGCAAAAAATCATATGTCTTCGCCCACTGGGGGCGTGGTAAATCGGTAAAAGCTGTATGCTTTTCCGATTCTCAGTGAGAAAATCAAAGTTTTATGACGATGTTACTGATGATCTATTGAGTTCCAAAAAATTATATGTGTACAAACGAATTGTGGGCATGGCAATGGGCGTGATCTGTGCGGGTGTGAATGAGTATCCCGCAGTCGGTAGCGCCCGACTGCAACGTTCTTACTTGTTTTTTATTTAAAATTTATTGATATATGCATATGTTGTAGCGTTAAGATTGTTTTCCATGGTTTAGCGCAGCGAGTTTCGGTCGCTCTGAGAACTCAAACACAACTGACTCTCGAGCCCGAACCACACTCAGCAACAGCGTCAAACGCTGTTGCCTCGCTAAAACGGGACTTCCTAGAACCGACAACTTAATCAACCAATCACAGCCCTTACAAAGGCTTATGCTGAAGATAATTATTGCGAAATATCGAAAGACGCACCAATACGCATAACTAGAAGCCGACGCATTATGATGAAATTATCATTGTGAAATACCGAAAACTATAACCACACACATACAAACTTAGTACGCGCCGACACGGCCATTCTGACAATAACACGACCTCGTGTACTTTTACAAAACTGCCTCACTGCATAATTCATTCCATTTATAAACCTTCGAAAGTAATTTAAGATTAACATTTTCCCTTTTGACCACAACTATTCCCGTTTCAGGGCTTCATACAAAATTTTATCTTCAACTTTTAGTTTCATTCTTAAACTGCTATAAAATTAATCTTTAGCTCAATTCAACTTTCTTCACTATCCTTTTCATTTCATAAATTCAACTGGTTTTACATTACATCATCTTATGCGCCACACGTCATGATTAAAACATTTGTTCTTATCAGCCCCTTCAGGCATCCATACTGTCTCCTTCAACCGTTTCATTCTCAATCGTTTCAATACTGTCTCTTTCAACAGTTTCATTCTCAATCATTCCAATACTGTCTCTTTCAACAGTTTCATTACCAACATTATTCAAATCCTTATTACTACTTTCTAACTCAACTGGTACATACCATTCTGGCAATTTTCTTATATCGTCATGAGCATACTTGTATTTTCTATTATTTGTCAATGACCTTAGGACATATCTATCTCCGTCCAACAATTCAGCTATTTGTAACGGTCCCCTAAACTTTGGACTCAACTTCCTTTGATGCCTTGCCTCATTCTTTAACAACACAAAATCTCCTACTTCGTATCCAACAACCTTAGCCTTGGTTTTATCAAACCGTTTCTTGCTATATACTGCTGCCGCTGATATATTTTGCACTGCTCGAGCTCTTGATTCTGCCAAATCACAATTCACAATGCCAATAAACAATTCTAAAGGGCTTGCCTTTGTTACTCGACTTACTGTACAGTTTAAGGCCAACTGTACCTCACCTAATGCGTTTTCCAAGATCGGCTGCTAGCCTCAACTGCCGTCAGTAAGTTTTTTCAAAGTGCTCATAATGTGTTTCACCTGTCCGTTAGCTCTACTTGCGCCTGTCGCAATCAAATGCAAACTTATTTTCTGTTGAGAACAAAACTCACTAAATTTAGAGCTAGCAAAACACCTACCCTGGTCTGCTATTATGCGGTTTTGGTACTCCAAACTGAGATACAGCCAAACAAAGATACCGACGATGTCACAGCACCTATGCAATTGTCAGCATCAATCTTAAGTGTGTGTGCTAAATAAACAAATTTTGTAAAAGCGTCCACTTGGACAATAACATATTCCTTCTGATCAGACTTGCCACTCAACTTTCCTGTTACGTCTATGTGTATCGTGTTCCAAGGTGTGCTGACCTTTGGTATTGGATGAAGTCTAGCTTGAATTTTACCCGAGGATGACTTTGACATCTTACAAGTAATACAGTTTTCAACAAACTTTCGTATATACTTAGACATGCTATCGAACCAATAATAATCATAAGCCTTATCTAAAGTTTTCTCCCAACCTAAGTGCATGATTGACTCGTGAATCTGATTTATTACAGACCACCTGAATGCCCTTGGAACAATTGGCAAAGATCGAGTTCTACCATTTCTCTGAATTTTTCGATAAAGTAACCCTGCTCTCAACCCATAAGTTTTTACAACGTCCTCGGCAAGAGAATTGTCCTTCAATTTGTTCACAATATTGATAATATCTAAATCCTTCCGCTGTTCAGCCATAAGCCAATCACTAGATACCTCTGCCAAATTAACTCGTTTTTCAGGAACTTTAGAAGTATCAATCACCTCAGCGGATGAGAGATTTCTGGAAAAGAAATCAGCATGAGCCATTCGTTTCCCCTCTCTATACTGCAAATCAAATGAGAACGACTGTAAATAAGCCCACCATCTTTGTGCTCTGGGAGATAGGTCACGTTTAGTTCTTGATGCAATCGGTAAAAACCACAAAATCTCTAACCATCACATAATGACGAAAATGCGTTATAGCCATGACAACCGCAAGGGTCTCCAACTCATAAGAATGGTATCGTGATTCTGCAGGTGAAGTAGCCTTACTTTAAGTGAATTTGGACGAAATTGGCCTGCGCTCACTTCGTATCCCAAATGTTGAACAGTCGACTTGAGAAACGAACACTTTTTTTAATATTGAACATAAATCTAGCTTTCGTGAGAATATCAAGAGTAATCTGTAATCTTTCTAAAGCTTCAGCTTTTGTTGTAGCCACCACCAATACGTCATCCATATAGACAACTACAAATGTATTTGCAAGTTCCCCAAGCGTATGCATCACTGTACGCTCAAAAACTGAAGGTGCATTTTTAAGACCAAACGGCATTGACAAAATTTATGAAAGATTTTGAAAAATTTTCCAATAAATTGTTTAACTTATCCCTATCTTCGCCGACAAGATCAGTATCCAATTTAAAAAAATATATCATCATTTGAACAACAGTTTACAGATTTTGGCCTAACAATTTCAAATTTTCCCGGTGACACAATGACATGAAAACCCTGCCACAGTATTTCTCGACCAATCACAATGTCGCTCTCCAAATACTGATAGCCCAAAACGTGGAACAGCATCTCAATATAATGATAATTATTAATTAATTTTTACGTTGCCAAGTATTTGCAATGTACTACAAATGCTGTCATTCCCAATACCCTTCAACATGACTACGTTGTTAATTCTTTTACCGGCTAACTGAGTACTTATCTTTTGTTTAATCAACGAACATTCCGCTCCAGAGTCAAACATTGTCAAAAACATAGCTGGTGTTTCTACACTGGTGAAGCGCTGTACAAAAATTTTCTTAAACTCGGTCCAATTTATGTCAGGATAACATATTTGTGAGAGCCTCTGCGACGCACTGCCTTTTATGTTATTTTCCGCCAGAATTATATTTACTGTAGCACACCACGCGGATGCGTCTGCGCCAACAAGATATTTTCAATATTATTGTTACACTATGTTCACACAACGACGCAAACACACAATAAATTGATTCGAAGCAAATTTCTAACGCGCTCCCGCTAACACGTCCGGCACTCGTCAAGGATCATTTGTCATATTAGGTAGCGAGCCAGATCCCACTTCTGATGTTGTAGCGTTAAGATTGTTTTCCATGGTTTAGCGCAGCGAGTTTCGGTCGCTCTGAGAACTCAAACACAACTGAATCTCGAGCCCGAACCACACTCAGCAACAGCGTCAAACGCTGTTGCCTCGCTAAAACGGGACTTCCTAGAACCGACAACTTAATCAACCAATCACAGCCCTTACAAAGGCTTATGCTGAAGATAATTATTGCGAAATATCGAAAGACGCACCAATACGCATAACTAGAAGCCGACGCATTATGATGAAATTATCATTGTGAAATACCGAAAACTATAACCACACACATACAAACTTAGTACGCGCCGACACATATATAGGTATGTCTTTTTATACTCATTCACAAAGTGAAATGAGTATATTGGTTTTGTGCAATGTCCGTCACGCTGTCCGTCCGTCTGTCCGTCTGTCCGTCTGTCCGTATGAACGCAAACCATTTGCACAGTTTTGAAGCTAGAGAGTTGAAATTTGGAATATATACTCGTGTATACCCTCGAATTATAAAGTGTCAAGATTTTCCCGATACGCCCACTAGGGGCGTGGCAAATCGGAAAATGCATTTGCCCATACCTCAGAAACACTACTTCTAGAAGTGCTAGAGAGTTGCAATTTGGAATGTAGACTTGTGTTGACAACTCAAGTTGAAAAAGCTATGGCGGATATATCTACGCCCATTGGGGGCGTGGCAAATCGGGTAAAACTGTATCTTCTACAGTTTTAAAGCTAAAACGCCCAAATTTGGCACGTAGGTTACTGATACGATCCTATGAAGATCGACCAAAAATCTATATATCCACGCCTACTAGGGGCGTGGCAAATCGGATCTGACTATATAGTGATTTTTCAAATTCTGTAATATTTTGAGCACTATTGATGCTAGAGACTTGAAACTTGGTATATATACTCGGGTTGACAACCCAAGTTGGAAAAGATATGGCGGATATATCTACGCCCATAGGGGGCGTGGCAAACCGCAAAAGTTTGTAGCTCCTACAGTTTTAGAGCTAGAAGCTTCAAAATTGGATGGTAAGTTACTGGTGAGCTCCTCTATCGATGACCCAAAAATAATTTTTACGCCCCTTATGGGGTATGCCCGGCTAAAAAATACCCTGTAATTTTCGCATTTTTTGAGTGTAAGCATCCAAATTTCACACTTACGTTACCCTTCACTACTTCTAAGAACTGGCCAAAAATTATATGTCTACGCCTCCTGGGGGCGTGGCAAATCGGGAAAAACTATACGTTTTTCCGATTCTCAGTGAGAAAATCAGAATTATATACAGATATTACTGCTGATCTCCTCTATTGATTTCCAAAAAATTATATATGTACAAACCAATTGTGGGCGTGGCAATGGGCGTGATCTGTGCGGGTGTGAATGAGTATCCCGCAGTCGGTAACGCCCGACTGCAACGTTCTTACTTGTTTTTCAATTGTATATATTGTCATAAATGGTTGATCAGACCATTTAATGAATTATTTCGAAAATTATTTTTGAATTTTTAACTTATTCTTATGAACATTTTGTTTTTTATTCTTACTATCCCTAATTGTTATATTATCTTTATTGTCTATATCTATGACCTCAAATGGTCCTATATAAGTAGAATCTAACTTATGTCCTGCTTCATTTTTTAATTGAACTTTATTTCCTATTTCTATGCTTACATCTGATATTTTATTGTCATAAAGTTTTTTATTTCTAGCTTAACTATTCTCTATTGCTATTCTTGCTCTTTTATATGTTATTTCTAATCTAAACTTAATTTCTTTAGCGTAATCCTCTTCATTATATAATGGTTATATTCTAGTTGTTTTATTAAAATCTGTGAACTGTCTTGGTAATCTTCCAAATACTAGTTCGTATGGACAATAGCCGTGTGTTACCGAGGGTGTTGTGTTGAAACAGTATGTAAAGTATTGTATCCAAACATCCCAATCGGTTTTGTCTGTTGATATATAAGAACGAACGTACTCATTAAATGTTCTATGACTTCGTTCTACTGTACCTAAAGTTTAGTGATGATGTGCAGTAGGCGTCTATCTTTAAATATTTGCACAAATCATTTATTACGGAATTCTTATATTCTGTTCCCATGTCCGTAATGAACGTCTTCATTGGATCGTACTTTAGAATAAAGTTTTCAAATATAGCTTTGGCAACGGTTGTTGCACTTTTGTTATACTCATTCACAAAGTGAAATGAGTATATTGGTTTTGTGCAATGTCCGTCACGCTGTCCGTCCGTCTGTCCGTCTGTCCGTCTGTCCGTATGAACGCAAACCATTTGCACAGTTTTGAAGCTAGAGAGTTGAAATTTGGAATATATACTCGTGTATACCCTCGAATTATAAAGTGTCAAGATTTTCCCGATACGCCCACTAGGGGCGTGGCAAATCGGAAAATGCATTTGCCCATACCTCAGAAACACTACTTCTAGAAGTGCTAGAGAGTTGCAATTTGAAATGTAGACTTGTGTTGACAACTCAAGTTGAAAAAGCTATGGCGGATATATCTACGCCCATTGGGGGCGTGGCAAATCGGGTAAAACTGTATCTTCTACAGTTTTAAAGCTAAAACGCCCAAATTTGGCACGTAGGTTACTGATACGATCCTATGAAGATCGACCAAAAATCTATGTATCCACGCCTACTAGGGGCGTGGCAAATCGGATCTGACTATATAGTGATTTTTCAAATTCTGTAATATTTTGAGCACTATTGATGCTAGAGACTTGAAACTTGGTATATATACTCGGGTTGACAACCCAAGTTGGAAAAGATATGGCGGATATATCTACGCCCATAGGGGGCGTGGCAAACCGCAAAAGTTTGTAGCTCCTACAGTTTTAGAGCTAGAAGCTTCAAAATTGGATGGTAAGTTACTGGTGAGCTCCTCTATCGATGCGCCAAAAAGAAATTTTACGCCCCTTATGGGGTATGCCCGGCTAAAAAATACCCTGTAATTTTCGCATTTTTTGAGTGTAAGCATCCAAATTTCACACTTACGTTACCCTTCACTACTTCTAAGAACTGGCCAAAAATTATATGTCTACGCCTCCTGGGGGCGTGGCAAATCGGGAAAAACTATACGTTTTTCCGATTCTCAGTGAGAAAATCAGAATTATATACAGATATTACTGCTGATCTCCTCTATTGATTTCCAAAAAATTATATATGTACAAACCAATTGTGGGCGTGGCAATGGGCGTGATCTGTGGGGGTGTGAATGAGTATCCCGCAGTCGGTAGCGCCCGACTGCAACGTTCTTACTTGTTTGAAATTGGAATTGTTACTAAATACTTAGTTAGATCGCATATTAGCGTAACTGCATATTCATTGCCATTCTCTGAGAGTGGTAGTGGACCTATAGTATCTACTATCACCCTATCAAAAGCTATAATTGGTGTTTCAGTTAATGTCAATGGGGTCTTTATATGTTTTGTTGTTTTGTTGTTTTTGATTTTTGGCATTTTTGACATTTACGTACGTACTCTTTGACATGACGAGTTATGTTTTTCCTGTAGTAATGTCTTTTTATTTTAGCTAGCGTTCTTGTAATGCCATTATGACCTCCTTGAATTAGGTCGTCATGAAATTTAGACAGTATCGCTTCTTGATCTTTTTCTTTATCTATTAGGGTCACCGGCTTGAGTAGCGCTACTCTTAAAATATTCAATATTTTACTGCCCATATTTTTGAAAGATTCAATTGAAACTAATTCAAAGATCTTTTCGCTCGGTTCCACTTTGAGTTGGCTAATCTTAAATATACCGACTTGCATTTCAAGCCTTTGGAAGAACTAACCTAAGTCAAGATTTCCATTGGTGTACAGATCGCTAACATCAATTCTTGCTATAATTTTTCTTCCATGTTTTAAAAAACATCTGATTTTTTATTAGCAAGGCCACTACTTTTCGTACTTCGTCATTACAAATGACTTCATATACGTTGGGCTTAGAAGCGTTGTCCAGTGTTTGCGTTGGCAAATCTTTTTGAACATTTCCTGGGCAGGATTTTTTCTGTCTAAACTGTGGCCTGGTAGTGACTTTCAGGACTTTGTTATTTAAATCTTTTAGATCGGATATTGTAATCCGAGAAAGGGCATCTGCCACCAAATTGTCTTTTCCCTTGAGATACTCTACTGTGAAATCATATTCTTCTAGATCTAGTCTCATTCTAGTTAGTTTTGAACTTGGATTCGTCATTGAAAACAAATAAGTTAATAGTCTGAGGTCTGTTTTTATTGAAAAATGTTTGCCATAAATATATGGTCTGAAATATGTAATTGCCCAGTGGATGGCTGCTAACTCTTGTTCTGTTGTTGATTTTTTGCTTTCACCTTTGGTGAATGAACGTGAAGCGTATGCAACTGGGAGTTGTTTATCTCCATATTTATACTCATTCACAAAGTGAAATGAGTATATTGGTCTTGTGCAATGTCCGTCACGCTGTCCGTCCGTCTGTCCGTCTGTCCGTCTGTCCGTCTGTCCGTATGAACGCAAACCATTTGCACAGTTTTGAAGCTAGAGAGTTGAAATTTGGAATATATACTCGTGTATACCCTCGAATTATAAAGTGTCAAGATTTTCCCGATACGCCCACTAGGGGCGCGGCAAATCGAAAAATGCATTTGCCCATATCTCAGAAACACTACTTCTAGAAGTGCTAGAGAGTTTCAATTTGGAATGTAGACTTGTGTTGACAACTCAAGTTGAAAAAGCTATGGCGGATATATCTACGCCCATTGGGGGCGTGGCAAATCGGGTAAAACTGTATCTTCTACAGTTTTAAAGCTAAAACGCCCAAATTTGGCACGTAGGTTACTGATACGATCCTATGAAGATCGACCAAAAATCTATATATCCACGCCTACTAGGGGCGTGGCAAATCGGATCTGACTATATAGTGATTTTTCAAATTCTGTAATATTTTGAGCACTATTGATGCTAGAGACTTGAAACTTGGTATATATACTCGGGTTGACAACCCAAGTTGGAAAAGATATGGCGGATATATCTACGCCCATAGGGGGCGTGGCAAACCGCAAAAGTTTGTAGCTCCTACAGTTTTAGAGCTAGCACACCACGCGGATGCGTCTGCGCCAACAAGATATTTTCAATATTATTGTTACACTATGTTCACACAACGACGCAAACACACAATAAATTGATTCGAAGCAAATTTCTAACGCGCTCCCGCTAACACGTCCGGCACTCGTCAAGGATCATTTGTCATATTAGGTAGCGAGCCAGATCCCACTTCTGATGTTGTAGCGTTAAGATTGTTTTCCATGGTTTAGCGCAGCGAGTTTCGGTCGCTCTGAGAACTCAAACACAACTGAATCTCGAGCCCGAACCACACTCAGCAACAGCGTCAAACGCTGTTGCCTCGCTAAAACGGGACTTCCTAGAACCGACAACTTAATCAACCAATCACAGCCCTTACAAAGGCTTATGCTGAAGATAATTATTGCGAAATATCGAAAGACGCACCAATACGCATAACTAGAAGCCGACGCATTATGATGAAATTATCATTGTGAAATACCGAAAACTATAACCACACACATACAAACTTAGTACGCGCCGACACATATATAGGTATGTCTTTTTTTTCAATTGTATATATTGTCATAAATGGTTGATCAGACCATTTAATGAATTATTTCGAAAATTATTTTTGAATTTTTAACTTATTCTTATGAACATTTTGTTTTTTATTCTTACTATCCCTAATTGTTATATTATCTTTATTATCTATATCTATGACCTCAAATGGTCCTATATAAGTAGAATCTAACTTATGTCCTGCTTCATTTTTTAATTGAACTTTATTTCCTATTTCTATGCTTACATCTGATATTTTATTGTCATAAAGTTTTTTATTTCTAGCTTAACTATTCTCTATTGCTATTCTTGCTCTTTTATATGTTATTTCTAATCTAAACTTAATTTCTTTAGCGTAATCCTCTTCATTATATAATGGTTATATTCTAGTTGTTTTATTAAAATCTGTGAACTGTCTTGGTAATCTTCCAAATACTAGTTCGTATGGACAATAGCCGTGTGTTACCGAGGGTGTTGTGTTGAAACAGTATGTAAAGTATTGTATCCAAACATCCCAATCGGTTTTGTCTGTTGATATATAAGAACGAACGTACTCATTAAATGTTCTATGACTTCGTTCTACTGTACCTAAAGTTTAGTGATGATGTGCAGTAGGCGTCTATCTTTAAATATTTGCACAAATCATTTATTACGGAATTCTTATATTCTGTTCCCATGTCCGTAATGAACGTCTTCATTGGATCGTACTTTAGAATAAAGTTTTCAAATATAGCTTTGGCAACGGTTGTTGCACTTTTGTTTGAAATTGGAATTGTTACTAAATACTTAGTTAGATCGCATATTAGCGTAACTGCATATTCATTGCCATTCTCTGAGAGTGGTAGTGGACCTATAGTATCTACTATCACCCTATCAAAAGCTATAATTGGTGTTTCAGTTAATGTCAATGGGGTCTTTATATGTTTTGTTGTTTTGTTGTTTTTGATTTTTGGCATTTTTGACATTTACGTACGTACTCTTTGACATGACGAGTTATGTTTTTCCTGTAGTAATGTCTTTTTATTTTAGCTAGCGTTCTTGTAATGCCATTATGACCTCCTTGAATTAGGTCGTCATGAAATTTAGACAGTATCGCTTCTTGATCTTTTTCTTTATCTATTAGGGTCACCGGCTTGAGTAGCGCTACTCTTAAAATATTCAATATTTTACTGCCCATATTTTTGAAAGATTCAATTGAAACTAATTCAAAGATCTTTTCGCTCGGTTCCACTTTGAGTTGGCTAATCTTAAATATACCGACTTGCATTTCAAGCCTTTGGAAGAACTAACCTAAGTCAAGATTTCCATTGGTGTACAGATCGCTAACATCAATTCTTGCTATAATTTTTCTTCCATGTTTCAAAAAACATCTGATTTTTTATTAGCAAGGCCACTACTTTTCGTACTTCGTCATTACAAATGACTTCATATACGTTGGGCTTAGAAGCGTTGTCCAGTGTTTGCGTTGGCAAATCTTTTTGAACATTTCCTGGGCAGGATTTTTTCTGTCTAAACTGTGGCCTGGTAGTGACTTTCAGGACTTTGTTATTTAAATCTTTTAGATCGGATATTGTAATCCGAGAAAGGGCATCTGCCACGAAATTGTCTTTTCCCTTGAGATACTCTACTGTGAAATCATATTCTTCTAGATCTAGTCTCATTCTAGTTAGTTTTGAACTTGGATTTGTCATTGAAAACAAATAAGTTAATGGTCTGTGGTCTGTTTTTATTGAAAAATGTTTGCCATAAATATATGGTCTGAAATATGTAATTGCCCAGTGGATGGCTGCTAACTCTTGTTCTGTTGTTGATTTTTTGCTTTCACCTTTGGTGAATGAGCGTGAAGCGTATGCAACTGGGAGTTGTTTATCTCCATATTTATACTCATTCACAAAGTGAAATGAGTATATTGGTCTTGTGCAATGTCCGTCACGCTGTCCGTCCGTCTGTCCGTCTGTCCGTCTGTCCGTATGAACGCAAACCATTTGCACAGTTTTGAAGCTAGAGAGTTGAAATTTGGAATATATACTCGTGTATACCCTCGAATTATAAAGTGTCAAGATTTTCCCGATACGCCCACTAGGGGCGTGGCAAATCGAAAAATGCATTTGCCCATATCTCAGAAACACTACTTCTAGAAGTGCTAGAGAGTTTCAATTTGGAATGTAGACTTGTGTTGACAACTCAAGTTGAAAAAGCTATGGCGGATATATCTACGCCCATTGGGGGCGTGGCAAATCGGGTAAAACTGTATCTTCTACAGTTTTAAAGCTAAAACGCCCAAATTTTGCACGTAGGTTACTGATACGATCCTATGAAGATCGACCAAAAATCTATATATCCACGCCTACTAGGGGCGTGGCAAATCGGATCTGACTATATAGTGATTTTTCAAATTCTGTAATATTTTGAGCACTATTGATGCTAGAGACTTGAAACTTGGTATATATACTCGGGTTGACAACCCAAGTTGGAAAAGATATAGCGGATATATCTACGCCCATAGGGGGCGTGGCAAACCGACAAAGTTTGTAGCTCCTACAGTTTTAGAGCTAGAAGCTTCAAAATTGGATGGTAAGTTACTGGTGAGCTCCTCTATCGATGCGCCAAAAATAAATTTTACTCCCCTTATGGGGTATGCCCGGCTAAAAAATACCCTGTAATTTTCGCATTTTTTGAGTGCAAGCATCCAAATTTCACACTTACGTTACCCTTCACTACTTCTAAGAACTGGCTCAAAATTATATGTCTACGCCTACTGGGGGCGTGGCAAATCGGGAAAAACTATACGTTTTTCCGATTCTCAGTGAGAAAATCAGAATTATATACAGATATTACTGCTGATCTCCTCTATTGATTTCCAAAAAATTATATATGTACAAACCAATTGTGGGCGTGGCAATGGGCGTGATCTGTGGGGGTGTGAATGAGTATCCCGCAGTCGGTAGCGCCCGACTGCAACGTTCTTACTTGTTTTGTGTTAGAACAGCTCCACAGGCGTGTTTACTTACATCATTATGCAAAATTCTTGATCGAAATCTGGGTATTTCAATAATATAGGTTTAATTAAAGCCTTTTTTAAATAATCGAATGCATTTTGGCATTCATCGGACCATTGAAAACTGACATTCTTTTTACATAATCGTGTTATGTGCCGCGAATAATCGGCGAAATTTTGTATGAAACGTCTATAGTAATTGCAAAATGTAACGAGTCTTCTAGCGCTATCCGCGTCTGTAGGGACTGGATATTTTTCGATGACGTCATATTTTTTATCATCAGGCAATATGCCTTTGTCAGTGCACTTGTGACCTAGAAAAGTCACTTGGTGCATGAAGAAATTAAATTTTTCTGGATGTAATTTGAGGTTGTGTTTCCTACATAGATCAAAAACGTTTGTTAAGTTTTTAATCATGTGATTTTCGGAAAAACCGATGACTATTAAGTCATCCATATACAAGAATGCTTGTGAAGCATTAAGTCCAGAAAAAACTATTGTCATCATTATTTGAAAAGAATTTGGCGCTATTTTAAGTCCATATGGTAGTCTTGTGAATTGGTACGAACCATTGCTCGTTGAAAAAGACGTTAACTCTCTTGAATTTTGTTTCAATTCTATTTGGTGAAATCCAGACATTAAGTCTAGACATGAAAAGTATTTGGCTCTACCCAACTGATCAAGAATATCATCTATTCTTGGAAGTGGAAATTTGTCGGACAGTAATTTTTTGTTTAATTGACGATAGTCTATTACTAATCGCCATGTTTTGTTTACAGATCCAGGTAGACCTTTTTTGGGTACAAGTAGTATTGGACTATTGTACTCTGAAGTTGAAGGTTCAACTATTTTGTCTAGAATGAGCTTTTCTACTTGTTTATTGATTTCATTTTTGTGTGCTTGCGGAATTCTATAATTTTTGGTGTTTACTGGATTATTATCCTTCAATCTTAGTTCTTGCTTATAAAAATTATTTGTTGTTATTGATTCGGTTTCAAGTCCGAATATGTCTGTGTACTGATTGCATAACTCTTTGAGTTTTGTTTAGAGCTGTGGCGGAAAGTTTTTTGTTAGTTTTCTCATGACATCTTCGTGTCTGTCTACTAATTTCATGGACTATATCATAGTCACTTACCGTTTCGGTTTTTATTTTATCAATATTTAAAATTTTGGTTGAATTTGTTGTATTTAATATTCGGACAAAAATATTTTCTTTATTGGAAATAGTATTTCCAATGAATATTCCTTCCTCAATTTCTTGATTCGGAATTAGGACAGTATGTTCTGTCGATTCTAATTTGATTTGTCGGACTACTTCAGCGCGAGCTGGAAGTATTGTGGCATTATTATCACAGGTATGTGTGATAGGTATATTTATTGGGAAATTTAAATTATCTGGCCTTAATATTAGAGTGTCACTAGTATGTGTACAGTCTAATAGGCAATTGAATTTTTTAATGAAATCTATACCTATAATGCCATCACTAGGGATTGGAAAGTTTTGTTCTACTAAATGATAATTATGGGTTATTATCAACTTTCCTGTAGATAATTCTACGAATGCTAAGCCTTTTGAAAAAACTGAACCTTCGCCTATTCCTGATATTTTAGTCCTGTTGCTTCGGTACAGCTGTTTACAAACTTGGATATGGCATCATTCATATTAATGAATGTACCTGCCTGCATGATAAGTTTTACCTTATCTAAAGCGCAGTTCTGTGTCATGGCCTTGACGGCAAGTGTTGTGCTGTATTTAGTGGCTAAATCAGGTGACAATATAAGCTCCCTCAAGAGACTTAGTCAATTTTTCTACCTCTTGGGTATATTGATTAGCCGTTTTACTTCTTTGTTGTAAATTTAGGAGTTTAGCGGAAATAACTTCTACTGACTCTCCTTTTACTTTGATAGTTTTGCTATGAGAGCTACAATCGTGTTCTCATCACTTATCAAATTTCTAGCATGACCCGTTAATTTTGCCTTAATAAGACTTACAGCAAGTGCTTCGTGCGTTTCTTTAAGAGAATCTACTAGATTCAAGGCATCTATGAAGCGTTTTAAGTTGCCATCAAACTCTGGTAAGAGCGATGAGGCTAATTTAAGAAATTGCACTGCTGTTTGAGCCATGTTAGCTGTATCAATTATTTCTTGTTTTTGGTCAAGTTCTTCTACTTCTTCTTCTTCCATTAAATCAGTAATTTGAAATGTTGCTGGTGTATTTAGTGCATTCGGGATAAATATTTGAAAATTATGTCTTTCCGAAATGTATCTAATATTTTCACGCTGCCTTTTTATACCCTGAACCCATTGAAAATGGGAAATCAGGGTATAATGTTTTTGTGAAAATGTATGTAACAGGCAGAAGGAGACATCGCAGACCCCATAAAGTATATATATTCTTGATCAGCTCGATGAGCTGAGTTGAAATAGCCCTGTCCGTCTGTCCGTCCGTCCGTCCGTCCGTCCGTGTGAACGCAGCGATCTCGTAAACCACAAAAGCTAGAGATCTGAAATTTTCAGAGAATACTCGTCTATAGCCTACGCAGTACGAGTTTTTTTTAGATTTTCGATAACTCATCCCGTTTGCTTATTATCGATAAAAATCGATAACTTTTCCTCTATTAAGCATACCGTAAGAGCTAGAGACTCCAAATTCCGTGTAATGAATGCGGACAATTTGTAATTTTTGGATTTTGGATGCCACGCCCCCTTCGCCCCCAATTTGTAAAATTCGTATTTAAAATACTAGAGACTTGTGCTTTGGCAAATACACACATATGAATGACATAATTACGTTGTGAAAGTTTGATTAAGAAAGTCCATCCACAAAAAAAGTTATTAAGCATTTAAATTCCCATACAATAGGCATATTGCAGCCCGAGCGCAGTCGCTGCGTCAACTGCGCAGTCAGCAGAGCGCGTGCTTATGCGTGCGGGCGTATGCATGTGTGTGTGTGTCTGTGTTGCTCGAAATATTTGTATATGTAAAATAAGAATATAATGTTGGGAAGATTGGCTCTTCGCAGGGTTCAGGGTATCTCGTAGTCGAGCCGTCTCGACTAGAGCACTCTTACTTGTTTATACCCTGAACCCATTGAAAATGGGAAATCAGGGTATAATGGTTTTGTTAAAAAGTATGTAACAGGCACAGGAGGCGTGGCAGACCCCTAAAGTATATATATTCTTGATCAGGGCGACGAGCTGAGTTGATTTAGCCCCCTGTCCGTCTGTCCGTCCGTCCGTCTGTTCGTCTGTCCGTATGTTTGAACGCGTCGATCTCAGAATCTTTAAGAGCTAGAGACTTGAAAACTGAAATGGGAAATCGAGGGTATAATGGTTTTGTGAAAATGTATGTAGAGAGGCAGAAAGGAGACATCGCAGACCCCATAAGAGTATATATATTCTTGATCAGCTCGATAAGCTGAGTTGAAATAGCCCTATCCGTCTGTCCGTCCGTCCGTCCGTCCGTCCGTATGAACGCAGCGATCGCGTAAACCACAAAAACTAAGAGATTTGAAAATTTCGAAGTATACTCGTGTGTGGCCTACGCAATAAGAGTTTTTTTTTAGATTTTCGATGACTCACTCCTTTTCCTTATTATTGACAAAAATCGATAACTTTTCTTCGGTTAAACACACCGTTAAAGCTAGAGACTTGTGCTTGCAATAAAATGCACACATATGAATGACATAATTACGCTGTGAAAGTTTGATTAAGGAAGTCCATCCACAAAAAAAATTATTAAACATTTAATTTCCCATACAATAGGCATGTGTGTAGCCCGAGCGCAGTCGCTGCGTCAGCTGCGCAGTCAGCAGAGCGCGTGCTTATGCGTGCGTGCGTATGCATGTGTGTGTATGTGTGTCTCACAATATTTGTATATGTAAAATAAGCATATCGTGTTGGGAAGATTGGATTTTCGCTGGGTTCAGGGTATCTCGTAGTCGAGCCGTCTCGACTAGAGCACTCTTACTTGTTTTATTTATTTTTATACTCATTCACAAAGTGAAATGAGTATATTGGTTTATTGCAATGTCCGTCACGCTGTCCGTCCGTCTGTCCGTCTGTCCGTATGAACGCAAACCATTTGCACAGTTTTTGAAGCTAGAGAGTTGAAATTAGGAATATATACTCGTGTATACCCTCGAATTATAAAGTGTCAAGATTTTCCCGATACGCCCACTAGGGGCGTGGCAAATCGGAAAATGCATTTGCCCACTATCTCAGAAACACTACATCTACAAGTGCTAAAGAGAGTTTCAATTTGAAATGTAGACTTGTGTTGACAACTCAAGTTGAAAAAGCTATGGCGAATCTATATCTACGCCCATTGGGGGCGTGGCAAATCGGGTAAAACTGTATCTTCCACAGTTTTAAGGCTAAATCGCTCAAAATTTGGCACGTAGGTTACTGATACGATCCTATGAAGATCGATATATCCACGCCTACTAGGGGCGTGGCAAATCGGATCTGACTATATAGTGATTTTTCAAAATTCTGTAATATTTTGAGCACTATTGATGCTAGAGACTTGAAACTTGGTATATATACTCGGGTTGACAACCCAAGTTGGAAAAAAGATATGGCGGATATGTCTACGCCCATAGGGGGCGTGGCAAACCGCAAAAAGCTTGTAGCTCCTACAGTTTTAGAGCTAGAAGCTTCAAAATTGGATGGTAAGTTACTGGTGAGCTCCTCTATCGATGCGCCAAAAATAATTTTTACGCCCCTTATGCGAGTATGCCCGGCAAAAAATACCCTGTAATTTTCGCATTTTTTGAAGATGTAAGCATCCAAATTTCACACTCACGTTACCCTTCACTACTTCTAAAAAACTGGCCAAAAATTATATGTCTACGCCTACTGGGGGCGTGGCAAATCGGGAAAAACTGTACGTTTTTCCGATTCTCAGTGAGAAAATCAGAATTATATACGAGATATTACTGCTGATCTCCTCCTATTGATTTCCAAAAATTATATGTACTTACAAACCAATTGTGGGCGTGGCAATGGGCGTGATCTGTGGGGGTGTGAATGAGTATCCCGCAGTCAGTAGCGCCCGACTGCAACGTTCTTACTTGTTATACTCATTCACAAAGTGAAATGAGTATATTTGTTTTGTACAATATCACGTCACGCTGTCCGTCCGTCTGTCCGTCTATCCGTCAAGTCCGTCTGTCCGTCTGTCCGTCTTGTCAGTATGAACGCAAACCATTTGCACAGTTTTGAAATACTGAGAGTTTAAATTTGGAACCTTATTGCTTTCATGTATACCCTCGAAATTATAAAGTGTCAGAGATTTTCCCGATACCACGCCCACTACAGGCGTGTGTAAATCGGAAAATGCACCTGTTGCTTATATCTCAGAAACACTTTCACTTCTGGAAGTGCTAGAGAGTTGCAATTTGGAATGTAGACTTGTGTTGACAACTCAAGTTGAAAAAGCTATGGCGGATATATCTACGCCCATTGAGGGCGTGAGTAACCGTCAGGTTAAAACTGTATCTTCCACAGTTTTAAAGCTAAAACGTCGCAAATTTGGCACGTAGGATCACTGATACGATCCTATGAAGATCGACCAAAAATCTATATATCCACGCCTACTAGGGGCGTGGCAAATCGGATCTGACTATATAGTGATTTTTCAAATTCTGTAATATTTTGAGCACTATTGATGCTAGAGACTTGAAACTTGGTATATATACTCGGGTTGACAACCCAAGTTGGAAAAGATACTTGGCGGATATATCTACGCCCATAGGGGGCGTGGCA
Organism: Drosophila nigricruria; assembly: GCA_037075265.1. Taxonomy (NCBI): domain Eukaryota; kingdom Metazoa; phylum Arthropoda; class Insecta; order Diptera; family Drosophilidae; genus Drosophila; species Drosophila nigricruria. Next base: position 26,564 of record JBAMCI010000162.1, on the reverse strand, counting down.
AACCGCAAAAGTTTGTAGCTCCTACAGTTTTAGAGCTAGAAGCTTCAAAATTGGATGGTAAGTTACTGGTGAGCTCCTCTATCGATGCGCCAAAAATAATTTTTACGCCCCTTATGGGGTATGCCCGGCTAAAAAATACCCTGTAATTTTCGCATTTTTTGAGTGTAAGCATCCAAATTTCACACTTACGTTACCCTTCACTACTTCTAAGAACTGGCCAAAAATTATATGTCTACGCCTACTGAGGGCGTGGCAAATAGAGAAAAACTATACGTTTTTCCGATTTCTCAGTGAGAAAATCAGAATTATATACAGATATTACTGCTGATCTCCTCTATTGATTTCAAAAAATTATATGTGCTACAAACCAATTGTGGGGCGTGGCAATGGGCGTGATCTGTGGGGGTGTGAATGAGTATCCCGCAGTCGGTAGCGCCCGACACGGCAACGTTCTTACTTGTTTTTTTTTTGTTTTCTAGATTTTATCTTGATCGTTAGACTTGCTCATATTTTTTTCCGCAAACATTTATTGTGCGAATTTGTACAGTTTAAAAAATTAAGTTTGCGCTGAGAACAACAAAGATAATTATTAACAAGTAAGAACGTTGCAGTCGGGCGCTACCGACTGCAGGAGGTCCTCGATTCACACCCCCACAAATCACACCCATTGCCACGTACAACGATTTCTGCATATATAATTTTTTGGAAATCAATAGAGGAAATCAGCAGTAATATCTGTAAATTACCTGATTTTTCTCACTGAAAATCGGAGAAAACGAAAACAGTTTTGACCATTTTGCCACGCCCCCGATTTAGTAGGCGTAGACGCAATTTTTGGCCAGATTCTGAGAGTAGTGAGCAGAATGTAACGTGTGAGAATTTGGATGCTTACACTCAAAAATGCGAAAATCTCTGGGATATTTTTAGCCGAGGCATGCTACAAAAGGGGCGTAAAATTTATGGTGCGTCGGTAAAAGCACCAGTAACTCTTACAATTATGAAGCTTCTAGCTCTAAAACTTGTAGAGACTACAAACTTTTGCGGTTTTGCCACGCCCCCTAAAAATGAGCGTAGATATATCCGCCATATATTTTCCAACTTGGGTTGTCAACCCCGAGTACTATGCCAAGTTTCCAGGTCTCACACAACATCAATAGTGCTCAAAATATTACAAGATTTGAAAAATCGCTGTCGGGATCCGGTTTATACCGCGCCCTAGTAGGCGATGGATATATAGATTTTTGGTCGATCTTCATGGGATCGAATCAGTAACCTACGTGGCAGGTTTGGGCGTTTTAGCACAAAACTGTAGAAGATACAGTTTTTACCCGATTGGCGGGACACGCCCCCAATGGGAGTAGATATCCGCCATAGCTTTTTGATCTTGGAGTTATCAAGCGCGATGTAAATTCCAAATTGCAACTTCTCTAGTGCTAAAAGTAGTGTTTCAGGAGGTATGGGCAAATGCACACCGATTTGCCACGCCCCTAGGTGGGCGTATCGGGAAAAATCTTGACACTATAGAGCGAGATACAGTATATATTCCAGAATTTCAATACTCCTAGCTTCAGAAACTGTACAAATAGTTTGCGTTCGCTACAGACAGGTACTGAACGAGACAGACAGACAGATTTGAACAGACTGAACGGACAAGACGAGCGTGACGGATTACTTACAAACCAATATACTCATTTCACTTTGTGACTGAGTATAACAATGTGTTGGTCGGACCTAAATCTACGTTATTGGATTCTACTTTATTAATTACGTTATCAGTGGAATCCACTGTTTTAGATTCTAGCAAAGGCATTTTGAAATATGCCAATTTCTTCTGAAGATATTATATTATTTATGTCTGCCGTTTTACTAATCGTATTGTTCATTCCGAACTCAGCCAACTGTGCGTTCGTGCCAACAAATTTATATGTAACGCCTTGCGATAAATTATAATTCAATGTCTTTATTGTTTACGATCTGTATATTTTCTCACTTCTCTGAAGCCTCCGGCAGTTAGCTCGGCTATTACAGTGACTCCTAAGGCTTACGCGCAGCTACTTGCAAACGTTTCCTCTGCTCCTGCTCCAGGATCCGCCACTAATGCTGTAGATTTGGCCCGGTGCTGTCCCAATGTGCTGTTTGGTGACATCTGATGTCCTTCCTTTGTCCGTGTGTCGAGCCTATGTCCTCAATAGGCAGCAGGGATACCTCGTAGATATCCTTCCCACGATGTCCTTCCACTCGAAGTCCTTGGCTGATCACGTTTTCACTCGCGTTTCTTGTTACTTCGGCACTCAATACTTTCACTTCCTCTTTACTTTCACGTTTTTGACTGTCCCGGTGCCGAGTTGCGGGCGCCTTTTTATAGAAGCGACGCAGGCCCTGCTTCGCGCTGACGGCGCCAGCTCGGCTCTGGAGCGGGGCCTGTCCCACGCTCTGCGTTATTGGCATACGAGTGAAAGTGTACACTACTCTCGCATACTAGCAGGCACGCATATATGCATAAGTGCTCAGCAAATACATGCACTTATACATACCCTACGTGCCGTCTATATTGTCCTCAAAATATATAAGTTAACCACTGACACTGGGCGCGTGCTGACTTATCATGTTTGCGAAGTCCACGCCCAAAGTCACAGCTCCAGCGGCAGCTACGAATGTGTCGCAACAATGATGACAGCTCCAGCGGTAGCTACGAATGTGTTGCAACAATGTTGGCAGCTCCAGCGGTAGCTACGAATGTGTCGCAACAATGTTGGCAGCTCCTGCGGCAGCTGCGGATGTACCGCAACAATGTTAGCGGCCGCCGTGAACAATGCGACGCCACACACGAGGCGCAAGTCAGCAGTTCTGAGGAGCACCGACGCTGGGTTCAGAACAGCGACGGCGACGCCTGCGACGGTGGCAGCGTCTTTGCACCTAGCAACGATCAACGCCGCGGGTGTTCCAAGAATTTTTTCAATTCAATTCAATGCATCTGGCTAGTCTTAAGCAATTACCAATACCTTTTTTTTTAAACTTAATTTAATTTTATTTGTCTTTTAATATTTTGGCAAATTATGGTATTTATACTCATTCACAACGTGAAATGAGCATATTGGTTTTGTGCAATGTCCGCTGTCCGTCCGTCTGTCCGTTTGTCCGTCTTTCCGTCTGTCCCGTCCATCCTGTTCGTCCGTCCGTCTGTCCGTCTGTCCGTATGAACGCAAACTATTTGCACAGTTTTGAAGCTAGAGAGTTGAAATTAGGAATATATACTCGTGTATACCCTCGAATTATAAAGTGTCAAGATTTTCCCGATAAGCCTACTAGAGACGTGGCAAATCGGAAAATGCATTTTACAATATCTCAGAAACACTACTTCTAGAAGTGCTAGAAAGTTGCAATTTTGAATGTAGACTCGTCTTGACAACCCAAAATTAAAAAAGCTAGAGGCGGATATATCTACGCCCATTGGGAGCCTGGCAAATCGGGTAAAACTGTATCTTCTATAGTTTTAAAGCTAGAATGCCCAAATTTGGCATGTAGGTTACTACTACGATCCTATGAAGATCGAACAAAAAATTATATATCCACGCCTACTTGGGGCGTGGCAAATCCAGATCTGACTATATAGTGATTTTTCAAATTCTGCTATATTTTGAACACTATTGATGCTACAGACTTGAAATTTGGTATATATACTTATATACACTAGTTAAAAAACATATGGTGGATATATCTACGCCCTAAGGGGGCGTGGCAAACCGCAAAAGTTTATAGATCCTACAGTTTTAGAGCTAGAAGCTTCAAAATTTGATGGTTGAGTTACTAATGAGCTTCTCTATCAATGCCCCAAGCATAATTTTTACGCCTCTTTTGGAGCATGCCCGGCAAAAAAGGTACCATGTAATTTTCGCATTTTTAGAGGTGTAAGCATCCAAATTTCACACTTACGTTACCCTTCACTACTTCTAAGAACTGGTCAAAAAATTATATGTCTACGACTACTGGGGGTGTGGCAAATCGGGAAAAACTGTATGATTTTCCCCGATTCTCAGTTAGAAAATCAAAATTTTATGACGATATTACTTTACAGCTGATCTCCTCTATTGATTTCCAAAAAATTATATATGTACAAACCTATTAGGGGGCGTGGCAATGGGCGTGAGCTACTTGAGGGTGTGAATGAGTATTCCGCAGTCGGTAGCGCCCGACTGCAACGTTCTTACTTGTTTACAATTGGAATAGCTACTAAATACTTTGTTAGATCGCATGATAGGCGTAACTGCGTATTCTGTTACAATTCTCTGAACGGGGTAGTGGACCTATAGTATTTACTATCACTCTGTCAAAAGCCTGGATTGGTGTTTCAGTCATTGTCATTGGGGTCTTTATAGCGAACGCCGCGGCGGGGGGGGGGGGGGGGGGTGTTGTATTTGAAGTAAGGCATTTAGGAAATTTATTAATGTACTCTTTGATATAACAAGTCATATTTTTCCAATAATAATATCTTTTTACTTTGGCCTAAGTTTTTGTTATGCCTGTGTGACCCCTGTATGGGATCGTCATGGTATGTAAACAGTATCGCTTCTTGATCTTTTGGCGAACCTGGGTAGCTCATTATGACATCATACTTCTTGTCATCTGGTAGTATTCCTTTATCTGTGCATTTGTGACCAAGAAATGTCGCTTCGTGCATGAAAAATGAACATTCAACATGAGAATGTGGTTTCAGATTATTTTTTTCTTACAAAGTTCAAACGGGTTAGTCAAGTTGTTAATCATGTGCTTTTCTGAACATCCAATAACGATTAAATCGTTCAAGTAGCAAGGAATGCTTGTGTAGGATCTAATCCTGAAAATGCTATTGTTAATCATCCTCTGTAACGAGTTGGGTGATATCTTTCAAGCCTAATAGTAATCATCTGATGAATATGAGCCATTGCTTGTTGAAAATGAAGATAAATTTCTTGAAATTTTTATTTCGTTCGATTTGATATGAAAACCTGACCATTAAGGCAAGGCATGAACAAGTAAAAAAACTCTAGTCGGCGTTTAAACAACAAGGAAATCCCTGAACCCCTGTGAAAAGCCGATATTCCATACATTCTATGCTTATTTAACATATTCATATATAAAAGCAATACATGCACACACACATACACACATACACATACGCATAAGAACGCGTTCTCCTGACTGCGCAGTTAAAGCTGTGACTGCTGCACGAGCTGCAGTTGGCTTCTCTATGGAGAGTCATTCATTGAATATGTTTCTTTGTAGATGGACATCCAATCCAAACTTTGAAAGCGTGATAATGTCATTCATATGTATGTAATTGATAAAGCACGAAGTCTTTAGTATTTGAAATACGGCTTTTACAAGTTTGGCGGGAAGGGAAGGAAAGGGGGGATTAGTACTTACAAAATGTGACACAAATGAAAATTGTACCAAACTACAAAATATACTAAATACAAAAATTTAGACTCTAGTGTAAAGTTTCACAAATCTGGCTGGAGTTTGGACTCCGTCAACCAGGATAACTGCCTACAAGAATATTTACGGTAAGTGCGGGGACGGGGACTTAAGGGAAGGAAAGGGGTCGTTTTGGTTAATACAAACTATTGCTCGCAAAATCTAAGTGTTGGAGTCGGGGTTGTCTGAGTGGTCGGACACGGACCGTAAAATAATCTCCACTCCGGATTAGTTTCTATTTTTGATACAGTAGAACGGCTGGCGGAAACAAGCACAGCGTCGCCGCTGAAGTTCTCTCTAGGCCGCGCCGTTTTTATGCCAGGGTTATCCGCGCGGCGGACGGGACTTTGCCTCGCCCAAACTACTGATCAAAACTACTGCGGATTAGTGGCGGCCGCCAACGGGGTTCACGTCGGCCGGCGCGCGGTTAGTTAGAATGGCGTTTCAGCCGGCTCAGTTAAAGTAAAAACCAGATCTGTTAGATCATCTAGACTCCTTATTTATTATTAGTTAACACTTTCTTCTTATTATACCTTGACTGCCGGTCGAGCCCTGTCGTACCGGTCACGTGTCCAAATAACCTTGTTTCCCCGTCGGCGGCGCTCCGCGCTCGCTGATCTTATATCTTTTCCTTTTTCTCTTCGACCGTCTTGGTCGCGTGCCAAAAACTAATTAACCTTGAGCCCTCGATTCCTGCCACACTCGAGCCGCCCGATCGCCTCGGCGACGCAACTCACCACAGCGCTCGCTCCCCACGGTGGAGCTTTCACCACGCTGCGCAGAGTTGCATCGCCGATCGTCGGCGCGCACTCGAGCGGTTACATTCAAATTCAAATATGTTACGCTCCTTGCGTCTTAACTTAAAACTATGTTGCGCTCCTTGCGTCTTAATTCTAACCCAAAAACTATGTTGTTATAATTACTAATTACTAAACTAACTATATACCTATGCCATGTGAGGCGGCTTCTCTGGCAGCCGCCTTACACCCCCTTTCTTCCGCAAAGCGACGACGACCCCGCCATTGGCTGCCACCGTCACGTTGTACGTCGCGTCCCTCCATCTCGACGCGGAACCTAGTGCGCCTGTGCCGCCTGTGTTGCGAATCGATCTCCCGGCGCAATAATGCCACCAGGGGGCGGCTAAGCATCATCCACGGTGGAAAGATTTTCCAGTTTGATGGGACCAGCGCGGGCATCTCCCTCTCCCGGATCTGTCGCCTCAGGGAATATGTCGGCTAGATCCGGTTCCCATCCTTCGAGGATCTCGGCCATGTCCGATAGCGATTGTCCTCGTCCTCAGTGATCGGCCAAGTCAAGTCTCTTGGGATCGGCCGTTGATCCTCCCCACCTCGTTCTTCCTTCTGCATCCTCTTCTTTTTTGACGACCCCCCGGGGCTCTCAGTCTGAATCGCAGGTTAAGTCGTCCCCTTCGTCTTGGGCGTTTACTTCCTACGCGCACATCCTCCGTCGTGCACTCGTTGCTCCGAGAGGTGGGGACTTGACAGAGTCTTCTCGTTGTTGACCGCTCCCGGCGTGTAGCGTACACCGACCCGGGGAGATACGCTTAGTTGGTCCACCTCCCGCCGCGCTCCATCGAAGCGGCGCCGGAGCGAGGGGCCGTCTCCCGTCGCTTGTCGCCGGCTCGGGTCGGCGCTCCGGCGGGCTCTGTTCGCCTCTCCCTCGTCCAAAGTCTCCTCCCTGGTCCTCCGACCCGTCGTCTTCATTCCATGCTGCGGCTGCCGGAGCGGGGATGGTGACGGAGGGACAACCTTCCCCGCCGTCGTTCCACTCTTTCTCTCCATCCACCGCGCACGTCGCTGAACTCGCCGTGACGATCGTGGGATGCTCCAGCTCCTCGCACTTGCTGTCCAAGGCGTCGGGCTTGCCCATCGTTCCGTCCCTTCTTCCTCGGAGACGGTGTTTATGTCCGGCTCCGGGAGAGCTTGTAGGATGGGTGGTGATGGTGGTTCCTCTACGTACTGGGGGCGACGGCCGGGATTCTGGCACCTTTACAAAGATGGTGGTTACTTCTGCTCGTACGAGCATCACCGAGCCATCTAGTCTCTCTGCCACGTTCGTCGTCGTCGTGTAAACCGTGTGGAAGAATGGCGGCGGACCCTGTTCCTCGCGCGGTCTGTAATAATCCCGGCCCTGCCTGGGGTCCACCTCGCCGACCATGTGTGCCTGCGCCCCGGGAAAGGGTTCGGTATCGTCGCTGCTCACGTCTTCGACGAATACCGGCTCGTCCTCCGACACGTCTTCGTCCACATCCATCAATTCCTCTTCTTCCGCTTCTTCTTCTCCGTTTTCTTCCTCCTCGCCGCTCACTTCTTCTTCGTCTACTTCCTCCTCGCCGCTCACTTCTTCTTCGAGGTCCGTCTCTGCCTCGAAGTCCATCTTTTCTTCCTCCTCGCTGTATGATATTGATAACTTCCTCATCCATCTGTAACTTATTTTCATTAATTACTATTCTTAATTACTCCTCCCGGCACGGCTAACAACTACTAAAGTTAATTATTGTTACAATTCCGGATCGTTAAGAGTTAGAATTAGTAAAGTTACATAGACCAAAAAATATTTAAGGATCTGATGCATCGCCGTCGATGCCACTCCCGTCGTCGTCGAGTCTTTCTTCGTCGTGCATCTTTCCAGTGTCGTCATCTGCGGATCCGACGTCGCTCTCGTTGTCGTCCTGATGGAATGGCTTCAGCTGCCGTGTGTTGGCCACCCTTCGTTTGCGCTCGCCCTGCTTCGCGAGACGCACGATATTGGGCCATATGACTTTGACGACCCTGTAGGGACCGTCGAAACTTAGGTGCCAACTTCGCAGCGAATCCCCTCTGTTGCGTTAGAGAGTTGGTGCTGCCGCAACAGCACTGATGACCCTATCGTGGGTCTCCATTCCCGTCGACGCAGGTTGTAGTGACGTCCTTGGTCCCTCGACGCCCGCTGCAGATTGCTCCGAACTATGTGGAAGATCTCTTTCATCTTGCTTCCTCTTGAATTCAGGCTCAGTTCCCTCGTCGCTGATCCAGGTGTGACCTCCTCGTATAATGCGGCCGGCAAGCGTGGCTCCCGACCCGACATTAGGAACGATGGACTGAATCCTGTAGAATCTGCCACACTGGAGTTGACAGTCAGTGTTATCTCGGGCAGCAGTTCGTCCCACGAACTTTGATGACCCTCGATAAACTGCGCTATCATCGTTTTTACTGTGCGATTCGTCCTCTCTGTTGGGTTTTCCTGCGGAGAGTATGGAGCCGTGTGCTGGAGTTCCACCCCTAAGGATTCCATGAACGAGCGGAAACTCCTGCTCGCGAACTGCACTCCATTATCGCAGATGAACGTTCTCGGCACTCCAAATCTGCTCAGAATACGCTCTCGAAACGCAATCTGTAGGGAGCGCCGTCGTCGCTCTCTCAGAGGTACCAGCTCCACCCACTTGGCCAAAGCGTCATGAAACACCAACAGCATGGTGTTGCCCCGTTGCAGGCGCGGCAACGGACCCACAAAATCGGCACACAACACGGCCATGGGCTCAGCTACACCTGTCTCGTTAGCATCTGGCCGGCCGGTTTTTGTTGCTCGCTTTTAAGCTTCTGGCACGTTACGCAGCGTTTCACATACTTGGCGGCATCCTCAAAACATGCCTGGCCAATAATATCTTTGGGCCAGCCTGGCTGCCGTCTTCCTCACACCTTGATGACCGGCCGTGGGAGCGTCGTGGCACTCTCGCAGCACCCTGCCCCCTCTGACCGACGGGGACGCAAAGCTTCCAGGGTATGTAGTCCTCTTCATCTGTGCGGTGTCCCAGGTTTCGATACAACTGTCCGTTTTCCTCGACATGATCCCGTAAATTTTGCTGGCTCTTTGGCGTCCTCTCGTGCATCCTCGCGATCCATTTGCAGGGGAACTCCGCTACCACTGCTTGTTGACAGATCTCTAGGAGTTTGCCGGGAGAGACGTCGGCCACCACGTTCAGTTTCCCTCGTCGATAATGGACATCGAATTGGTACTGCTGCAATTCCAATGCCCAACGGGCGATCCTGCCGGTAGGGCTCTCTATTGAGTTTAGCCACTGTTGGGCGCAGCAACACCTAGTTTTACTATTTAAGAGAACTTTGCATATCAATAAGAGATTTCGGCAACTTGTGCCGTTTTGCTCTCCGCCCTTTACACGCACATTCGTTCTCACGACGCAGCCGGCTCGGCCGGCGCTCGTAGATCAAATGTGGCAGTGCAATTTGGGAAGTCATACTTAGATAATCGTTTTTGACGAGATGCTCGTGCGCAGCAGCTCTGCAGTTACATACATACAAACATATATACGCATAGAACAATAAAATAAACTGTGAACATAAAGACAATAAAATAAACTGTGAACATTTCAAAATAAATAAATTATAAATATATAAAAAAAGCTATTCGAAAAATCTCGGTAGCTCAACATTTGGTGACCCCGACGTGATCCTCTATATATATATATAAATATATATATAAGTTCTTGCAAGTTCCGTTTGCGCATAAACCGTTTTATGTCAATTGCTTTGTGCCGCTACTTATTGCATAGTCGTCAGACACACATTCGTTTCGACTTGCAATACAGTGCCGTCCATAAAAACAGTTCCAGCTATTTGTGAGTGCATTAGTTGTAATGCATACAGGCATTCAATAGTGGCGATTTAATAAAAAATTTGTAATAAACTAATTAATAAACAATTTAAATTCATTTCTGAACTGTGATTCTCGCCTGAAGCTCGCGCTCATTCTTCGATTGCAGCGCGCACAAGCTCTGTGTAATTACGCTTGTGCCGTTACTGTTCTCTCGTTGCCATTGCACTCGTTCCATTTTAGCCAGCAGTACAATCGCTTCCGTTAAAACGGTGTCAGTGCGCGTTAATTCATACATGTGCATTTAGAGACAAACACGTACAGCTATCAACTCATACTTCTGCTGTCATTTGCATACCAACACTTTCAAGCCATACCGTTACTTCTTGTGTGCGACGTTTACTCGTCATGGCTTTGAATTTTGAAGCTAGTACAGTTGCGCCTGAAGAGCGAGTGAGCTTTTATAAGCTCAAGGTTAAATCGGTATTTGAGGCGTTTAAAAAGGTTGCAAATTAAAGTTGAAGCGGAGGCGCTTACCGATCACAGTGACAGCACCTTAACAGTTTTATTGGAGCATATAGGCAAGTTAAGCAGTTACTTTGGTGAAGCCCACGACCACCTGGAGGAGCTTGATTTTGATGAGATGCACAGTGACTTGCGCATGGATTTCGATGACTTAATATTGGTCATGCAGTCTTCCATATTGTCGGAAATTCAGAGCCGCAGCAGTCAAGTGCCTCATAGTTCTACGCTTAGTAGACCAATGACGCATATGCAGGCTCCCGCTTCTAAACTACATTCCGCACCTGCGCTGCCGCCATTAAAATTACCTACGTTCAGCGGTGGATATGAAAAATGGGCCGATTTCTACTCAATGTTTTCAACAATCATTGATAGTCGACCCGAAGTCAACAACATGGAAAAGCTTCAATATTTACGATCCTGTCTAGACGGTGCAGCGTTGGACACAGTTCGCTCTCTGGAGATTTCAAACGATAACTATACGGAGGCCATAACCTTATTGAAACAAAGATATGATAACCGACGTTTAATTTTCCAGGCACACATCGTAAAGATCTTGGGGCTGAAGAGGGTAGAGAACGGATCTACCAGCAAGTTGCGAGAACTATCGGACAGCTTCAATGTGCATATGCGTGCACTCAGCACCCTGGGCACAACAGAGCAGATAGCCAGCGCCATGATAGCTCAGGTGCTGCTACAGAAGTTCGATGCGGCCACACAAGCTAAGTGGGAAGAGAAGTTGGAGGATTCAGAGACGGCATCTCGTATACCTACATGCGAAGAAGTTTCTTCATTTCTTGAGCTCCGTTGCCGGACCTTGGAATCGATGGAGTTTGCTATGACGAACTATTCATCCAGCAAGCCTGTGAATAGTAGTAGCAAATTTGTCACCAACAGGTCAGCATTGCATGTAACGGACCACAGCGCACAGAGTTGTGTCTTTTGCAATACGCCAGAGCATACTATCTACAAATGCTCAAGATTTGCGAACTTGTCACCTAGTCTACGCCTGAATGAGGTCAAAAGGGCTGGACTATGTTTGAACTGCTTGAAGGTCGGCCATCAGTCGCGACAATGTGGCTCGGGCGGCTGCCGAGTCTGTGGAGTCAAGCATCACACGCTTCTCCACCTCGGCAACTCCAGCACATCACAAGCAGTAGCTCTGTCAAAGCAACATTCATCGTCATCAATGATGCAGGGCATGCCTACGCAAGCCCCATCTACTACTCTCCTAGCCCAAGATCTGATCAGCGATGTAGTGCTCCTGGGGACCGCAGTCGTCCTGGTAAAAAATCGGTTTGGTGAATTAGTTCCTTGTCGTGCACTTTTGGATTCAGGCTCACAACTGCATCTTATTACAGCTAGATGCGCCCATCAATTGCAGCTCAAAAGGACAAAGTCATCCTCAGCTGTCTATGGTTTAGGCGACTGCAAGGTGGCCACCGATGGAAGTACGGTTTGCGTCACTCTTCGATCTCACGACTCCATGTATGCAAATAGCTTCACAGCCACGATAGTCTCGAATGTAACTGGCAGACAGCCCTGTTCTGATGTGAACATAGGCACATGGAACATACCGCCAAACATAACTCTGGCTGATCCAGCTTTTCATATTCCGCAGCGAATAGATTTGCTTATCGGAGCTAGCCTTTTCTATGAGTTGCTCTGTGTGGGTCAAATCAAGTTGCTGCTTGGACTGCCACTCTTACAGAAGACTCGTCTTGGTTGGATTGTGTCTGGAGGCGGAACTCGCAGCCCTAACACCGTGCTCGTGACTTCGAAGGTACCTTCAGAGCCAGATACAGACTCTGGTTCTGACGCCCAGTTGGACAGTCTCGTTCGGCGTTTCTGGGAGGTTGAGAGCTGCAATGACTCCGTCGTAAGGATCAGCAAAGAAGACTTGGACTGCGAGGCACATTTTGTAAGGCATTATACTCGAGTAGCCAATGGCCAATACTCAGTGCGCTTGCCTGTCAAGCTTAATTGTGAGCTTCTCGGTGAGTCTTATCAGCAGGCGCGGCGCAGATTTCTCAATTTGGAGAGAAAATTAAGTCGCTTGCCTCATATAAAGGCTCAATACTCAGCATTCATGAAAGAGTACTCTGAGCTGGGTCACATGTCGCGTGTTCCGCGCGAATTGTTTCAACACTGCAGATATTTTCTTCCGCATCACTGCGTCCTGAAGGAAGACAGTACAACCACTAAGCTTCGTGTCGTTTTTGACGGGTCAGCTGCTACATCAAGTGGCTACTCACTAAATGAAGTTCTAATGTCAGGTCCTGTCATTCAGCCGAAGATGATCAACATATTATTGCGTTTCCGAGCCTATCCAGTTGCACTCACCGGAGATATCTGCAAGATGTATCGCTGCGTGAAGGTGCCTGAACCGGACAGCTACCTACAATGTATTCTTTGGAGAAATTCACCTGACGATGAGTTAGAAGTGTTTAAGTTGGACACTGTAACTTATGGAACGAAACCGGCTTCATTCTTATCGGTGCGTGCCATGCACCAACTCGCCATAGATGAACGAGATGCGTTCCCACTCGGCTCAGAGGTGTTGCTTCGCGATTTTTATGTCGACGATTTGATCTCTGGAGGAAAATCAGTCGAAGAAGCAAGGCTTGTCATGCAAGAGACCACTGGAATTTTGGCAGGTGGAGGATTCAAATTAAGGAAGTGGTGTTCAAGCCATCCCATGGTGCTGGACGGCGTGACAGATTGCGACAAGGAATCTCTTATAAAGTTCAATGATGGCAGCGACATTACAAAGACACTTGGCCTTGCATGGGATCCAGCATCTGATCAACTTTTGTTTTCATACTTGGCTCTGGACTCGAGCTGCAAGCCCTGTAGACGTTCTGTGCTTTCGTCCAGTGCTCGGTTCTACGACCCCCTTGGACTGGTCGGCCCAGTAATAACAAAGGCAAAAATATTCTTACAGCAGCTGTGGAGGCATAAGCTTAATTGGGACGAGAGTCTTCCTTCGGCACTTCATACTGCATGGCTTGACATTTGCAGTAACTTTGGCAGCGGCCTTAGGACTGCATTCCCCAGGCTGGTGATAGTTCCAGGGCAGAAGGTAGAGGTCCATGGATTCTGTGATGCCAGCATTGACGCTTATGGAGCCTGTATCTACATCGTATCCAAGGGGCAACCTGGCATTAGCAGGTTACTTTGCTCAAAGTCTCGAGTCTCTCCCTTAAAGACGCTTACGGTTCCGAAGCTGGAATTATGTGGAGCAGAGTTACTAGCACGTCTGATGGATGAAGTAGCTGGCTTGGGCATTTTCACAGGTCAGTTTCACTGCTGGTGTGACTCTACTGTCGCATTATCCTGGATCAATGACGAGCCCGGACGCTTCAATGTATTTGTTGCAAATCGCATCGCCACGATACAGGATCTCACATCTACAATGGAGTGGCACTACGTACCTACTGAGTTAAATCCCGCTGACATATTATCTCGAGGTTCACTGCCCATTGAGTTGAACGCATCATCTCTTTGGTTTAGCGGTCCTGACTTCATCTCTAAGCCCAGATCGCAGTGGCCAGTCTCGGTGCTTCCAGAGAAAACTTCAGTGGAGCGTCGGAAGACGGCTCTTCTCGTAGGGCGGGTAGTCTGCGACGCCTCTATGGATTGCAAGTATGCGAACTCTTTTAGTCGACTGCAGCGTATCTTTGCATATGTAGCGAAGTTTATTCATAAAGTTCGTGGTCCAGGACTCACTATCAGAGACATCCGAACCGGCACCCATATACTGTTGCGGGTGATTCAACGAGCTCATCTTTGGGAAGAAATAAACACACTTCAAACTAAAGGAACTGTTTCATCATCCAGCAGTCTTGCCTCCTTGTCGCCATTCTTTGACGAATTTGGGCTGCTACGTGTGGATGGTCGTCTCAAAAACTCTACATTGAACTTCGATAGTCGCCATCCAATCATCTTACCCAGAAGTCATCCAGTAACTCGGGCCATTATCATGCATTACCATCAGAGGAACCTCCACGCAGGGCCCCGAGCAGTGCTAGCATTGGTTCGATCCCAGTATTGGCCAATTGGTGGCAGAAAAACTGTAACTAGCGTGATTCATAAATGCGTGATATGCTTTCGGGCCAAACCGCGACTAGTAGAGCACATAATGGCAGATCTTCCCAAGGATCGCGTCGAAGGCTGTCGTGCGTTTTGGGTCACTGGAATCGATTTTTGCGGACCTTTCTTCTACAAGCCTGAGGCACGAAATAAGGCTCCTGTAAAATGTTACGTCTGTGTTTTTATCTGTTTTGCTACGAAGGCTATATGGTTGGAACTGGTCAAGGACTTAACCACTACTGCATTTCTGCATGCTCTACAGCGGTTCATATGCACTAGAGGAAAGCCAAGTCAAATTTGGTCTGACAATGCCACCAATTTTCTTGGTGCCCGCAACCAGCTTCAGGAGTTGAAACGTCTGTTTCTGTCAGATGCTCATCAGAATGCAGTGAAGGACTTCTGTCTAGCTGACTCAATAGAATGGCATTTCATCCCTCCACGATCTCCTCACTTTGGTGGTTTGTGGGAGGCTGCAGTGAAGACAGTGAAACATCATTTTTACCGAGCTGCTGGTCCTGCTATCCTGGCCTATGATGAGCTTCGCACGTTGGTCTGCAATATCGCGGCTGTTATTAATTCTCGACCTTTAGTTTCGATTTCAGAGCATCCAGCAGATTTAGACGTATTGACGCCTGCGCATTTCCTTAATGGCGGACCTCCTTCATCCTTCAGTGAGCCTAACCTTACAGGGCTCAAATTTAATCGTTTGGATGCCTGGCAGCGTGTGAGCTATCTTCAGCAGGTATTCTGGACACGCTGGCGAGAGGAGTACTTGAACCTTTTGCAGCAGCGAGCAAAATGGAGAGTATCTCAACCTGGCTTATCGGTTGGTGATGTGGTTCTCGTAAAGGACGAGAATCTGCCACCGCTGAAGTGGCCGTTGGCCAGGATAGTCGAACTCATTCCTGGAAGCGACGGCGTCGCAAGAGTCGCCGTACTTAAAACGGAGGCTGGCGAAATTAGAAGGGCTACAAACAAGCTGTGTCTGCTGCCCATTAAAGATTCTGTTAAAGCCTAGGCTTCAACGGGGGGAGGATGTTGGGCGCAGCAACACCTAGTTTTACTATTTAAGAGAACTTTGCATATCAATAAGAGATTTCGGCAACTTGTGCCGTTTTGCTCTCCGCCCTTTACACGCACATTCGTTCTCACGACGCAGCCGGCTCAAGCCGGCGCTCGTAGATCAATGTGGCAGTGCAATTTGGGAAGTCATACTTAGATAATCGTTTTTGGGCAGATGCTCGTGCGCAGCAGCTCTGCAGTTACATACATACAAACATATATACGCATAGAACAATAAAATAAACTGTGAACATAGAACAATAAAATAAACTGTGAACATTGAAATAAATAAATTATAAATATATAAAAAAAAAGCTATTCGAAAAATCTCGGTAGCTCAACAGCCACTTTAAAGCGAGGTGATCCGTCACCACGTCGAACCTGTAGCCTTCGAGGTAGCATCGCATTTTCCTAATTGCCCATACGATTGCCAGGCACTCCTTCTCAGTGGCCGAATAATTCACCTCCGCCTTCAGCAGTTTTCGACTGGCGTACGCTATCACCCGTTCCTGATCCTCGACTGTCTGCGTCAACACTGCCCCGAGTCCGTAATCGCTAGCATCTGTTTGCAGCACAAACTTGGTCGAGAAGTCGGGACACGCCAAGACGGGCGCCGTCGTTAAGTTCTCCTTGAGCTTCCTCAAAGCTTCCTCCTGGTCCTCGCTCCATACCCACTTCTGGCCCTTCTTGAGGAGCGACGTCATTGGCTGGACCAGCGATGCGAAGTTTGGCACGAACCGCCGGTACCAGGACGCCATCCCCAAGCATTGCCGCAACTCCTTTAGATTGGTAGGAGCCGGGAGCTTCTGTATCGCCTCCACCTTTGCTGGATCGGTGCAAATTCCTTCACCGCTGATCACGTGTCCCAGATACGCCAGCCTTTCTCTGAAGAAACTGCACTTCCTCCTGTTCAACTTGAGGTTCGCCGCCCTCAATCGGCGGAACACCTCTTTCAAATTAGCCACATGCTCTTCCTTGGTGGCTCCGATCACCACGATGTCGTCTAGATAGGCGAACGCATGGGGCTCCATTTCGGGTCCGATGACCGTATCCAGCGCTCTCTGGAACGTCGCACCGGCCGAATGCAAACCGAATGGCATCACCCGCCAGTGGAATAAACCTCTTCCGGGCACGGTGAAGGCTGTGCATTCTCGGCTATCTGCCGCCATGGGGATCTGCCAATAACCGCTCTTGAGATCCAACGTCGAGATGAAACGAGCATGGCGCAACTTCTCCAGGATGTGATTGATCCTAGGAACAGGATAAGCATCTGGAATCGAGTGTGCATTGAGCTGTCGGTAGTCTACGCACATGCGCCAATCTCCAGTCTTTTTCCTTACCAAGACTATTGGTGCACTGTGCGGACTTCGCGACGGCTCAATGGCCCCCACTCGAAGCAGCTCATCTATCTGCTCGTCAATCACCTTGCTCATAGCCGGATTCTTGGGATAATATCGCTGCTTCAGTGGCTTATTATCCCTCATCCTGATGCTATGCTCCGCTATGTGAGACACCCCCTTTAGGTTCTCAAACAGCGCCAGCTCCTTTTCCAAGAACTCCCTGAGTTCGTCCTCTAGGTCCTCTGGCCATTCCATATCCTCTGCGGGAGTCCCAGCTCCCTCTTCCTCTTCCATTGTTTTTATTTCCGGCGGACGCTCCCTGGTCCCCGGAATCCTTCCCTCGTCGTCCATCGACTCTACTTCTGTATCCTTGTACTGCACCTCCTCCTCCAGATGCCTCTTAGATTGAGCTCGTCGTCGAGCAGGCGCCTTCCGTGCTCCAGACGGTGCGCCCTCTTCCTCTTCCACCTCAATCGTTTTTATTTCCGGCGGACGCTCCCTGGTCCCCAGAATCTTTCCCTCGTCGTCCATCGACTCCAATTTCTCCTTATGCCGCATCTCCTCCTTCAGATGCTTCTTCGATCGAGCTCGTCGTCGAGCAGGCGCCTTCCGTGCTCCAGACGGTGCGCCCTCTTTCTCTTCCACCTCAATCGTTTTTGTTTCCGGCGGACGCTCCCTGGTCCCCGGAATCTTTCCCTCGTCGTCCATTGACTCCAATTTCTCCTTATGCCGCATCTCCTCCTTCAGATGCTTCTTCGATCGGGCTCGTCGTCGAGCAGGCGCCTTCCGTGCTCCAGACGGTACGCCCTCTATCGACTCAACCCGCATCTCGGATGGCGACTCCTCCTCTGCCGACGCCTTCACTTGCTTCGTCGCAGGCTTCCCACCCGGCACTCCAGAGTTCAGTCCTCTCTCCTCTGCAAGAGTTGGGCGCCGAGCGAGCATCTCTTGTGCTCCAGACGCGATGCCCTCTTTCGACGCCTCTCTCGCGGAGGGTGGTGACTCCTTTCCAGCCGGTGTCTCCTTCGTCCTCATCAGCAGTTCTGCGCGGCCACAGCGCACCGTCGTGCCTATGGCGCACAGAAAGTCCATCCCCAAGATGACGTGATCCAGCATGGTCGGCATGATGAGCACTGTCATCCGCACTGCCTTCCCGGCGAGACTCACGTCCACTTTCATCATCTTCTTTACTTCCAGTGACGATCCGTCAGCCAACCTGATCCGTGACTGCACGTCCTGGAGCTCTCCCTGAATCGCCCTCCTGCGCACGCAATCTTCGCTCATGAAGCTACGCGTGGCTCCGGTGTCGATTGTGGCGTCCATGCGTCGACCCGCAATCTCCACCCTTGCGACGATTCTCCCCTCTTCGACCACTAGCGGGTACTCCTCTCTCTCTCGGCTGGTTAGTTGGCGCCGCTCCGCTCCTGCAGAGGACGCCCCTGTCCGTTTCCCGCGTCTGCACGGTAGCAGCACTCTTGCGTACTCCTCCCCGTCTTCCCACAACGGCGGCAAAACAACACTAGCTTGTTGGGACATTCCCGGGCGAAGTGTCCCGTCTGTGCACAACGATGGCAGACCCGGCGCGGATCGAACCCAGATCCGATATCCTGGCTCATCATCTGATGTGCGGCCTCCGTTTGCTTCGCAGATGGTGCCGATGACGTACTTTGTCGCGACTCTGTTGGACGATATTCCGCCGGCTGCGAGCGGAACGGGTTGTTGGACCGACTATCCGCTTTTTGCGCCCCGGCAGTCCTCGTCCGTCCAGCCGTGGCGCTCTTCTCCAGGTCCTTCCCTTGGTCCCGCACATTTTCATACTCCGCCGCCATCTGAGTCAGCTGTGCGAGAGACGTAAAGTCATGACGTCTTACGTACAATCTGTACTCAGGGGCGGCATTCTCGTATATTCGGTACAGCTCCTGTGCCGAACTATACGCTGCGTGGCGCATCATCAGCCTAATCTCTACGAGATAGTCCTTGAAGCTCTCTCCTCCCCGCTGCCGACGCGACCTGATCTGATCTTCGAGGCGCTCAAAGTATTGCGGTGGCAAGAAGAACTCCAAAAATCCATTTTTAAACTCTGCCCAGGTCACGTCCCTTAACCCGCTTGTAATGAACCACCTGGCGGCTTTGTCCACGAGCACCTCGCTCACTGCCCTAGGCATACGGTCGAGGTCGATGCCGTATGTGATGGCCCGCTCTTCCAAGATTTCCAAAAATCCGAGTGGGTCCGACTGGCCGTCATACCTCATGCCCCACTTCCTGACCTGCTCTGCTATGCACCTGGGTGGGCTCCTCTCGGGCTGGGGTTGGTGTGCAGGAACATATTGGCTGACCTTGAGGGTCGGAGGCGGCTCTTTGACCTCACCGTCGACTCTCGAGTCCTCCCGTGTTCCGCACTTTCGGCCCTCGGTCATCCCGCTGATCGTCGGAACGCTCAGCTTCCATGATGGCGCAGGGATCGGCTCGTGTAGCTGAGCTCTACGTAGGTCCGGTTCGGACTTCTGGTAAGTCCGGCCACCGGCACAAGGCGCCGCACCCCCTAGGTAGGGTTCTGGCATCTTGGCGTACCGTCCCTCCAATTCTGCCAGACGTGCCCAGACCCCCGCGGAGTGGCCGCTGCTCTGGATGAATGCAGATAACCTCTTTCGAAGGTCTTCTACACGTCCGTCGCTTTCTAACCCGAACTCTTGGGTTATGGTGATCAGCTCCTCTTTACACCGCTGATACACCCAGCGCACGCCCACCCCCGGATTCTGGCACTCACCTCCTTCCATTTATGCTCTGCTCCTTCTTTGACTGTTTTCCCGTCTTCGTTGCGGTGCCTCGTTCTGTCGCTGAAGTTTTCCCTGGATTTGTGTTGAATTTTCCTTCGTGTAATTTTCTCCTTTTGCTTTCTTTAAATTTGTTTACTTTAATTTAATTTGTTCTTCTTTTTTCTCGTTGCCGATTTTTTTTTTCAAAAAAAAAATAACTAAAAAAAACGTTGCTTTGTACCAGTGTGCACTTCTTGTTCCTCTTACTATTGTCTCGTTTCTATATATATATATTTTTTTTCTAAAAAAAAAAACTCACTCAAAAAAACGTAACTTTGTACCACTGTACACTTGTCTCCGTCGCCGGTGTCTCTCTTCATATATATATATATTTTTTTTTTCAACAAAAAAAACTCACTCAAAAAAAAAAAAAAGTCGGTGTGCGCCACTGTTCATTCGCCACTTGCCACTGTCTCTTTTTGTACGTATATATATATTTATTTATTTTTATTTTTTTTTTTTCCCCAAAAAAAAAACACTCAAAAAAAATCACTCAAAGTTGTTGTGCGCCACTGTTCATTCGCCACTCGCCACTGTCTCTCTTTGTACGTATATATATTTTTTTTTCTCAAAAAAAAACTCACTCAAAAAAAATCACTCAAAGCCGTTGTGCGCTACTGTTCATTCGCCACTCGCCACTGTCTTCCTTTGTACGTATGCATTTTTATTCTTCTCAAAAAAAAATTTCGTACATGTTACGCCGGCACACACTTGCTCTGAGTTTTTGGCCCTCGGCCTGCAGTTCACTCGATTTTTGCTCGAAATTTCTAGCTCTCGACCCACTGTACACGCTTGCTCGTTCTCGACGTTTCCCGTTGGATGCTGTACTTTTTCGGCGTCGCTGTGCCCTTGAATTTCGTTCGCCGTTACCGTTGCCGCGCTTGAAGAGTATGCTTGGGTATCGCCGACTTGACGTAGATTTTGCGGCATTTGCCGACCAGCACCTTTATTTGGGCATATGCGCAGGATTTTACGCCGTGAATATGCCACGCCCCTTAGTAGTCCCAGGGTCCCTGCTCGGGCGCCACTTGTAAAGTTACAAATCTGGCTGGGGTGCAGACTCAGTCTCCCAGGACCAGCACCTACAAGAATATTTGTTAAGTGCGGGGACGGGGACTTAAGGGAAGGGAAAGGGGGTCGTTTTGGTTAATACAAACTATTGCTCGCAAAATCTAAGTGTTGGAGTCGGGGTTATCTGCATGATCAAACGCGGACTTAGCCTCGTCTCTACTTTGGATTAGTTTCTATTTTTGATACAGTAGAACGGCTGGCCGAGGAACAAGCACAGCGTCGCCGCTGAAGTTCTCTCTAGGCCGCGCCGTTTTTATGCCGGGGTTATCCGCGCGGCGGACGGGACTTTGCCTCGCCCAAACTACTGATCAAAACTACTGCGGATTAGTGGCGGCCGCCAACGGGGTTCACGTCGGCCGGCGCGCGATTTGTTAGAATGGCGTTTCAGCCGGCTTTGTTAAAGTAAAAACCAGATCTGTTAGATCATCTAATTTCCTTATTTATTATTAGTTAACACTTTCTTCTTATTATACCTTGACTGCCGGTCGAGCCCTGTCGTACCGGTCACGTGTCCAAATAACCTTGTTTCCCCGTCGGCGGCGCTCCGCGCTCGCTGATCTTATGTCTTTTCCTTTTTCTCTTCGACCGTCTTGGTCGCGTGCCAAAAACTAATTAACCTTGAGCCCTCGATTCTACCACACTCGAGCCGCCCGATCGCCTCGGCGACGCAACTCACCACAGCGCTCGCTCCCCACGGTGGAGCTTTCACCACGCTGCGCAGAGTTGCATCGCCGATCGTCGGCGCGCACTCGAGCGGTTACATTCAAATTCAAATATGTTACGCTCCTTGCGTCTTAACTTAAAACTATGTTGCGCTCCTTGCGTCTTAATTCTAACTTAAAAACTATGTTGTTATAATTACTAATTACTAAACTAACTATATACCTATGCCATGTGAGGCGGCTACTCTGGCAGCCGCCTTACACTAGCTCTAAAGATGTGGGAGATATAAATTTATAACTGAATTTCGATAACGTTTAAAATCGATAACTTTAAAACGATCAAATTTATCGATTTTTTGAAACCAACTCGATCTGCGCGTGCTATACACGGATCTACATAAAAAACAAGTAAGAACGTTGCAGTCGGGCGCTACCGACTGCGGGATACTCATTCACACCCCCACAGATCACGCCCATTGCCACGCCCACAACTGGTTTCTACATATATAATTTTTTGGAAATCAATAGAGGAGATCAGCAGTAATATCTGTATATAATTCTGATTTTCTCACTGAGAATCGGAAAAACGTATAGTTTTTCCCGATTTGCCACGCCCCCAGTAGGCGTAGACATATAATTTTTGGCCAGTTCTTAGAAGTAGTGAAGGGTAACGTAAGTGTGAAATTTGGATGCCTACACTCAAAAAATGCGAAAATTACAGGGTATTTTTTAGCCGGGCATACCCCATTATTAAAAATTAAAATTTATTTTTGGCGCATCGATAGAGGAGCTCACCAGTAACTTACCATCCAATTTTGAAGCTTCTAGCTTTAAAACTGTAGGTGCTATAAACTTTTGCGGTTTGCCACGCCCCCTATGGGCGTAGATATATCCGCCATATCTTTTCCAACTTGGGTTGTCAACCCGAGTATATATACCAAGTTTCAAGTCTCTAGCATCAATAGTGCTCAAAATATTACAGAATTTGAAAAATCACTATATAGTCAGATCCGATTTGCCACGCCCCTAGTAGGCGTGGATATATAGATTTTTGGTCGATCTTCATAGGATCGTATCAGTAACCTACGTGCCAAATTTGGGCGTTTTAGCCCTAAAACTGTAGAAGATACAGTTTTACCCGATTTGCCACGCCCCCAATGGGCGTAGATATATCCGCCATAGCTTTTTCAACTTGAGTTGTCAACACAAGTCTACATTCCAAATTGAAACTCTCTAGCACTTCTAGAAGTAGTGTTTCTGAGATATGGGCAAATGCATTTTCCGATTTGCCACGCCCCTAGTGGGCGTATCGGGAAAATCTTGACACTTTATAATTCGAGGGTATACACGAGTATATATTCCAAATTTCAACTCTCTAGCTTCAAAACTGTGCAAATGGTTTGCGTTCATACGGACAGACGGACAGACGGACAGACGGACAGACGGACAGTCGGACAGACGGACAGACGGACAGACGGACAGACGGACGGACAGCGTGACGGACATTGCACAAAACCAATATACTCATTTCACTTTGTGAATGAGTATAAAAACAAGTAAGAACGTTGCAGTCGGGCGCTACCGACTGCGGGATACTCATTCATACCCCCACAGATCACGCCCATTGCCACGCCCACAATTGGTTTCTACATATATAATTTTTTGGAAATCAATAGAGGAGATCAGCAGTAATATCTGTATATAATTCTGATTTTCTCACTGAGAATCGGAAAAACGTATAGTTTTTCCCGATTTGCCACGCCCCCAGTAGGCGTAGACATATAATTTTTGGCCAGTTCTTAGAAGTAGTGAAGGGTAACGTAAGTGTGAAATTTGGATGCCTACACTCAAAAAATGCGAAAATTACAGGGTATTTTTTAGCCGGGCATACCCCATTAGGGGCTTAAAATTTATTTTTGGCGCATCGATAGAGGAGCTCACCAGTAACTTACCATCCAATTTTGAAGCTTCTAGCTTTAAAACTGTAGGTGCTATAAACTTTTGCGGTTTGCCACGCCCCCTATGGGCGTAGATATATCCACCATACCTTTTCCAACTTGAGTTGTCAACCCGAGTATATATACCAAGTTTCAAGTCTCTAGCATCAATAGTGCTCAAAATATTACAGAATTTGAAAAATCACTATATAGTCAGATCCGATTTGCCACGCCCCTAGTAGGCGTGGATATATAGATTTTTGGTCGATCTTCATAGGATCGTATCAGTAACCTACGTGCCAAATTTGGGCGTTTTAGCCTTAAAACTGTAGAAGATACAGTTTTACCCGATTTGCCACGCCCCCAATGGGCGTAGATATATCCGCCATAGCTTTTTCAACTTGAGTTGTCAACACAAGTCTACATTCCAAATTGAAACTCTCTAGCACTTCTAGAAGTAGTGTTTCTGAGATATGGGCAAATGCATTTTCCGATTTGCCACGCCCCTAGTGGGCGTATCGGGAAAATCTTGACACTTTATAATTCGAGGGTATACACGAGTATATATTCCAAATTTCAACTCTCTAGCTTCAAAACTGTGCAAATGGTTTGCGTTCATACGGACAGACGGACAGTCGGACAGACGGACAGACGGACAGACGGACGGACAGCGTGACGGACATTGCACAAAACCAATATACTCATTTCACTTTGTGAATGAGTATAATTAGTCTATAACTAATCTCCATTTCCTTTCATTTGAACCTGGGAGTGATTTCTTGGGTACTAGTAACAGCGGGCTATTATATTCAGATACAGATGGTTCCACAATGTTATCTTTTATTAGCATTCCTACTTGTTTTTGAATTTCTTCTAAATGGCTATGCGGGCTTCTATAATTTTTTTTATGCACTGGTTCATCGTCTTTTAATCTTAATTATACTCATTCACAAAGTGAAATGAGTATATTGGTTTTGTGCAATGTCCGTCACGCTGTCCGTCCGTCTGTCCGTCTGTCCGTATGAACGCAAACCATTTGCACAGTTTTGAAGCTAGAGAGTTGAAATTTGGAATATATACTCGTGTATACCCTCGAATTATAAAGTGTCAAGATTTTCCCGATACGCCCACTAGGGGCGTGGCGAGATCGGAAAATGCGTTTTCCGATATCTCAGAAACACTACTTCTAGAAGTGCTAGAGAGTTGCAATTTGAAATGTAGACTCGTGTTGACAACTTAAGATGAAAAAGCTATGGCGGATATATCTACGCTTGTTGGGGGCGTGGCAAATCGGGTAAAACTGTATCTTCTACAGTTTTAAAGCTAGAACGCCCAAATTTGGCACGTAGGTTACTGCTACGATTCTATGAAGATCGACTAAAAAACTGTATGTGCACGCCTACTAGGGGCGTGGCAAATCGGATCTGACTATATAGTGATTTTTCAAATTCTGTTATATTTTGAGCACTATGAATGCTAGAGACTTGAAATTTAGTATATATACTCGGGTTGACAACCCAAGATGAAAAACATATGGCGGATATATCTACGCCCTTAGGGGGCGTGGTAGACCGCAAAAGTTTGTAGCTCCCACAGTTTTAGAGCTAGAAGCTTCAAGATTGTATGGTTGAGTTACTGGTGAGCTCCTCTATCGATGCCTCAAAAATAATTTTTACGCCCCTTTTGGGGCATGCCCGGCTAAAAAATACCTGTAATTTTCGCATTTTTTGAGTGTAAGCATCAAAATTTAACACTTACGTTAGTCCTCACTACTTCTAAGAACTGGTCAAAAATCATATGTCTACGCCCACTAGGGGCGTGGCAAATCGGGAAAAACTGTACGCTTTTCCGATTCTCAGTGAGAAAATCAAAGTTTTATGACGATGTTACTGCTGATCTCATCTATTGATTTTCAAAAAATTATATGTGTACAAACGAATTGTGGGCGTGGCAATGGGCGTGATCTGTGCGAGTGTGAATGAGTATCCCGCAGTCGGTAGCGCCCTACTGCAACGTTCTTACTTGTTTTTAAGTTGAGCTATGACTGTGTTTGTTCTTGAATTTTCTGTTTATTGAGTTATCTCGTAATTCGAAAGTGGTTCATATTTTAAATTGTTTACAGTGACTAGTTGGTCGGTGCTGGTTGTATTCAGTAATCGGACAAATGCTTTTTAAGGTTATGCTACTGTATTTGCAACATAAATACCAAGTGTAATTTCCTGATTTGAAATTAGAATACTTTCGCTTAGTGTATTTACTTCTAAATTTCGGACAACTTTGGATCTTGCTGGTAAAAATATTGAATTATTACCAGAAATGAACGTAATTGGTACGTTAATTGGATAATTTAGATTATTGGGTCTAATTATAAACCAATCATTAGATGGTTCACAGTCTAGTTTGCAATTAAAATTTTAAATCAAATCCATACCTATTATTCCATCACACTGTGAGGAACAATATAGACGGGCACGTAGTGTATGTATAAGTGCATGTATTTGCTGTGCACTTATGCATATATGCGTGCCTGCATGTATTGTTCCACACAGCGACGCGAGTACGATAGTGGCGACCCTCGCTACTGGAAAGGGCGCAGAGACCGACGTAGTCTGTCTCTGTCGCTCGTATGTATTCAGCGATTGGCTCGCGTCGCTCTCACGGCGATCATCGGCGACCGTTGGCCGAAGTACCGTTTGTGGCTGCGAGAAAGTAGTGTACACTTTCAGTCGTATGCCAATAACGGTGCTTTGGCCAATGGTGACTGCCACGCAGATTTGGGCAACTCGGCGTCGCGCCAAATCACGTGATGCTGCCGTTTTCGTGGACATGAGCGGCAGACAGGCCCCGATCCGGAGCCGAGCCGGCGCCGTCATAGCGAGAAGCAGGGCCTGCGTCGCTGCTATAAAAAGGCGCCCGCAACTCGGCACCTGGACAGTCAAAAGAAAGTGAAAGTGAAAGTATTGAGTGCCGACGAAAACAAGAAACGCGAGTGGAAAA
>JBAMCI010000161.1:0-16209 GCA_037075265.1 Drosophila nigricruria | reverse complement strand
TATTTCATTTTTAATTTATTTCATATTTTAGATTTATATTTTATTTTTATTTTAACATACTCTTTAATAATGTGCATATTTAATATGCCATTTCCCATAACCAATTCACCCGTCCCTTGAGCCACAAATTTTCATATTTCGTAGCATGAAAAATGTAATTTCTTTTGCTTACGTTCAGGCTTTGCCCATGAAACAATATTTTCGTTGCAAATAATGGCTCAGCACCTTGCTTTCTACTTCGTTTCCATTATCACACACACACACACAGCCAAGAGGCAAAAAAAAAAAAAGAAAAAAGAAAGAGAACGGAAGAAAATAAAACATGACGCAATAAAGACGTTTACATTTGACTGCGACATGGGGTTAGGTGTGTGTCCTTTGAGCCAAGGATGTGCCTAACTGTAGCTGATTGTTTTTGTTTGTTTACTTTTTATTTACATGCGGCGTAAGTAATTTTTATATTTGCACAATGAATGTGGCGGCCTAATTGAGTTAGAGGCGTTTCGTGTGTGTAAATACGGCAAAAGTGACAAAAATCCTTGAGCGGAGCAGTTTTTGCTCCTTGTGTTTGTCTTCTCTTTCTGTCACAGAGAAAAGTCTCAAGCCAAAGAAAAATAATCTTCAAAATGTTTTACTAACAATACAAGTAAGCGCAGAAGTATTCAACTTAACTTTGCAATCACTTAAGCCGATTATATCTAATGCACAGTCAAATAGCATTGGAAATATTTCCCTTTTGGCATCAAAAGTAATCCTTATCGGAAAAATACTATTAAAAGTTTTAAATTTAAATTTTGTTTCTTTTTTGATTTGTTAAATTTGCTTTGACATTTTAGATAGAGCTAAAGGAAGATTTGAAATTTTATATTTATAAGAATAGAGAGGGGGAAAAAATGGAATAAAATTATCTGAGTTAAGAATATGAAATAAATTTGCTTATAAAAAATACTTTTATTCTTATTCTGGATTATTAAAAGGAATAAATAATTTTGTAAAAATGTATAGTAATTTATTTAATTGTATTTTTTATATTGATTAAAGCTTTTTTTAATGTATCTATTTATCTTTCGTCTACTTGATAAATATTTCGATTTAACTTGTTAACTATTTTTTATATTTTTAAATGAATATGCCTGGTTCAAAGAGATATAAAGATAACGGTTACTTAAATTAAATTAAAATTTTTTATTATATAACAGATCTAAGCTCTTTATGTCAACAGAGCTAAATAGATGCATAGACAGAACTTAAGTTGAAACAGAAACTTACCAAGCACTGGAAACTGTCTTCAACGAAAATGATTCTTTATTAGTATGAAAAGAGGTAGAATAAGTAACTACTGGAAGAACTTAAAGATTTTTATCTCTATATAGTTTTAAATTTTTATATTAAGACTGAAAATTCCACCTACTTAAGGCCAGAAACCCGAGATGCCGACTGATTACTAAGCTTTAAGTAATACAAGACGCTAAGTCGATCATCAACCGCATCAAATCAGGCGTTGAACTGTGATCCATAACGTCACAGCTATCAATAGTTTATATATTATTTATTCCATTGAAAAAATATAGTTTTTAGAGCAACGTTTGTTCATAGCGAATATGCATAGGACGAGCTTAGTGCTCCATTGGCTATGCAGTGTACTATGAGTACTACTATGCGCAGCTGCCATCGATGGCACTGCATCTGGGTGTGGTGCCGCCGATTGGTGGCAAATTGAAGTACCTTACCTTTCTCAACGGACTGCTTAACTGCAGTTACTATCTGCTCGCTATTTGGCATGATGTGCTAAGGCTGCGCAGACTGCGACAGTTGCGGGACTATCTACTGGCTGGCCTAGTGCTGCCGCTGGCCCTAACTGTGAGCTTGACTTTCTGGACGCTGTGCAGCATCGACGGCAAGTCGATCTATCCGTTCTTTTTGGGAACTGATCTATCCGCAGTGGCTCAACTGGAACATACACTGCTGTGTGGCTGTAGCTATGCACCACGGCACATCAATATCCGAAACGAAGTCGAGGTCTGGCGTGCTTGACTGCTGCCCTAATCCTTTATCTAATGTGGATATAATTCGTGGTCTGTTATACCGGCATCTGGATCTATCCATTTTTGGGTGCATTGTTGCCAGCAACGCGGCTTTGCTTCTTCGCTGTGATTATAGCGCTGGCCCTTGGCTACTACCTGGTCGGTGAGCGTATAAACTTTGTGCTCTGGATGTCCTCCAGAGAGAATGGGCCTTAAGGAATGGTTCGTAATAAAGCAATTTCCGTTTCTCCAATTCATGTCGACTGCTTGACGCAAATTTGCAAATTTGCATAGAAATGCGCTGAAGTCGAGTCGCCGCTGCTCGAGGGCCAACGGAAATTGAAGGCAATAATAATGACAATTGACTTGTCAAAATGTTACGAGTGCGAGTGCGAGTGCGAACGCGAGTAAAGAAAACCAAATTCGAAGCGGACTGTGTGTGTTGTCCGTGCCAAGGGTTGGCCTGCACTTTTGTCAAGGTTCGAGGTTTTCTTCTTTTCTTTTGCGGTCGTCGAAGCGTGGAATTAACTCAAATCGATTCGCTGCACTCGAGAACTCAAGGGACGTAACAGTGGTTAGGGTTATAAACGTAGAATCCACTTAAGGGATTTTCAGTTTTTCAAATGTTACAGTCTCGAGTCGGTTGGCGAAAACCTTGACCATGACAAGTGTATTATAATTGTAGAGTGTGTGCATTCAGAGTGTAATCAAATTGTAGAATTTGTTCCCATAACTGTTGGCAAGGCATTCTTGAAAGATGAATCTAGAATTGCAACAAATTCCTATATGAAATCATTCTCTATATTGACTGGTAAGAATGTTCTAGTTAAGCTTTAAATATCTTTTGATATTCATGGAATGACTAAAGTCAAATCAATACCAATTTGACGTACTCCAATTTAAGTTAAGTTCTTATATCAACCGGATAAATCTGGCTAGACCTCAATAAGTTAAGAGTGCTCTTTAGCTGATAATCGAAATTTGTTGTTCGGCAGTTAGAGCCAAACAAATCGATTAACTTGAACTGATTGTTGCGAATGCATTTCCCATATTAGATGAGACTAATCAACCCCTTTTATTTGGCTGTGTGCAAATGCCAAATTCGGATACCCAATCCGATACAGATTTAGATACATAAATCATTGGCCGGCAGCTGTTTTGGGTCACGTGTGGAGCGAGTGTAGAGATTCAGCTGTGAATTGCTGAGAAACAGCTGAAAAGGTTGGCAACATGCGTCAGTCAATCCTTTCAGCTTGGCTGAGGCTCGTTTGGTTTTCAACGGAAAATGGAAAATAGTAAATGGAAAACATGCGGCGCACCCACACGCGGCACTTGTGCTAAAAATATATATTTCAACTTTGAATGGGAACAGCTGAAATGCATTCGCACACACACAGAGAGAAGGTCGCATGCCTGGGATTTGTTTATGGCAGGCCGGAACCAGTCGAACGTTACCGGAAACGTGTTTCATATGTCAGAGGAAATGCTGTTAGCTGCCTGCGCCTGCGCTCATTCATGAATGGGCATTCGCAAGGACTCGGGACTGAGAGCTCTTGGTACTCAGGTACTCGAGCCCAGCATGCAAATGAACCGACAAAAGAAACAGTGGGAACAGTGGGACGGCATCAATTGAGTCATATGGCGCATGCCTGCCTCAGGCAGGGTCTGCTGCAGAGGATGTGCCAGGATCTGTGTCAGCTGTCGATCGACCCCTGGTCTCTGGCATTGTTCACTTCCACGCACGATTGATTCAATTGGCGTGCTACCCTCCGCCTCTTATAGCTACATATATCAACGAGTCAGCCGCTGCGGTCTGTATGTCGGATAGCTTTTATTTTCTATATATGCACATACATATATAATTTTCATTTCGATCTCTCCGCCCCTGTGCAAATATTTTGTGAGCCACTGGCAAACAATGGGATGCTCCTTTGTGTCTTCCTGCTCGCCGCACACAAATTGTCAATTTGTCACCCGCGTGAATTGCAGAGCCGAAACGTTGGCATGCAGCAAACAGTTACAACAACAATTGCCCGATGCGAGTATCTCTCAACCATCGTGCCGGAAAATTGTTTATTTATTGTTATTCATCGCCAACGTCGCGTCGACCTCTGCTGCACCATCGTCGGCTCTCACAATGCAATTTCACGTTTAATTGCGTGCGTCTGTTCTACCAAACGATTTTATAACTCTGAAGCGAGCAAAAAATGCAGGCTGTTTGTTTTAGCAATCACACACAAACACAAACACAACAAACACACACACACACACACATACATAGACAGGTAACATTTTAATGAAACGGCAAAAACAATTCCCAGACTTGTGCGAGTGAGCTGTACGCATATAAGTAGATAATGATATTTCATACTCATGGCAGGAGCTGTGCATAGAGTGTATAAGAGATTGAGTTGCTTTAAGAGCTTGTTTCGCAGAGCCAAAGTATCCAGCCTATATACATACAATGAAGATATATATAATATAATATTGATAATATAATATAATATAGATAATACATAGATCGGTAATAAGAGCTTGTTTGATCCACTCAAAGCTATCTGAAGGAGGTTTTTAATATGAATAAAATATTTAAAAATCTCTTTTGCCTATGGAGATCACATAGTTAAATTTTACAAAATTTAGTTTGTATAAAAAAAAATCAATTGAAGGCAGAACTCATCCAAAAACAAGCCTGTAGAATCACATTGCAAATGTCAACTGAGTTTAGACAGTAATAAAATTCTGCTCAGATTTATGTTAAATGTTTTAGTAAGACTAAAAACATTTGATTTGCATGTTTTTTTCATATTCTGTAATGAGCGGAAATTCCATTTGCATTTCAAAGATATTCAATTCTGTTTTGAGCTTGAGCTGGATTCATGAACGTAGCCTGTAATCAGACTTGAAGCTTCTCCTGCTGCTGCTGCTGCTGCTGGTGTTTCCGTCAAAGACAGCGATTCCGCCCGTTGCACCCGTTGCATCATTCATCGGTCCCCTAGCTTGGGTTTCCCCCTATCTCCTATCCGCCCATCGCATTGTCTTCTGTCAGCATTGATTAAACTTTCTGTCTGCGCTTGTCTCGCACGACGCGTCGCTGCTCCCCGTTGCATGCGTGAAATTTCGCCCATGTTGCACAAATTGATGTTGCATGCCGCTGACATTGTTGTTGCTGTTGTTGTTTCGCTTGCTGCTTACTGCTTGCTGCTGTGCTGGTGGCATGTTCGCGAAAAGTCATGCGATTTCCTCAGACGTGCGCAATTAGGGTGGGGATAGCCGACCCCTGACAAGACGACCCTCCTTTTTGGTCGACCGTCCTCACGGGGCAAACTTGTTTTCATTTTTCTTTTCTTTTTGTATCAACTTAAGTTAAGTAAATGCAAGCAAAGTATTCAACTGTTGGCGCACACTATTAACCCAATTAATTGCAAAAGTTTAGCAGCTCTGATTAGAATCAGCTGCAAACACGATGACTACAAAGCGTTACGACAACAGCTCCAAACATTGGCCAACTTATGTTTAAGCTTAATCGACTCGATAAGGTAGAAGAATAGACAAAAAAAAACAAAAAAAAAAACAAAAAAAGTAAAAATTTAATTAAGGCAGAGGCAAAATATATACTAATAATAATAATGATGTCGAACAATGTCAACGATATCACTCTCGAATATACAGTTATATCCGATCTATCAAGTCGTTATATGACTTAGCTATGTAAGCTTGACATAATTTCTCATATGACATAAATAAAATAATTTTAGATCCAAATCAAATCCAGCAGCTGCTGATAGAATGTAATATAAGATATATTCCCTCATATATATATATATATATTCGCCTATTTCCCTCGATTTTTTCAAACTCCCAGCTGAGCAGCAAGATTAAAGATTCTCTAAACTATATAATATTTAAATGGAAAGCCAGGCAATGCCATTTGCCCTTGTCGTTGAGCACGTTTGAGAATGATGCGAATTTTTTCGCATACATTTGTGAACAGAAGAAAAGAAAAATTTGTAAACATCGTCGAGCGGGAATTCTGATGGAGAGAGAGAGAGCTGGAGGAGTAGGCAACATGTGTTGGCCGTGCGAAGGGATTGGAGCGTGGCGTATCACGATTGCGGCAATCAACAAATGGAGCGGCAACCTCATTAGTCAAAAGGAGGGAACAAAGCACCGCAAAAAGGAATCACAACACAACCTAGGAGGAAGCCCCCTCGCACGTCTCAGCTTAGCTCAGCTCAGCTCAGCTGCCAACCATTTGTACAGCTCCTCGAGTTGGTTGTCGGTCTGCAAAGAGGATGTGCGGCATATGTGGCCACATTAGTCAGTGGGTCGCTGAGTGGGTGAGTATGAGCATTCACTTACAGATACAGAAACATACAAGCACACACACACAAACACACACACACACACACACACTCGTGTACACACGTGCGTGTTCGCGAAATGGTCTCGTTGGGGTAAACGCAGCGGAAATTGTAAATTTTTTACTCGCAAAACGAAAAAAATAAATCATATGCGTGAAATGTTTGCAATGCCACCGAATATACCTCCGCGATGGCACACAACGGGCTAACAGGACAGCAGCAGGTGCACAGTGGTACACAGTCTATGGAGAAGATCTTAAACTGTGATGGGCCTTAAATTGATATACATATAGATTTATGATTTGATTAAGTATTCTTTTCTTTTTTTTAATACTTGTTTACATTTTCTTAGAATGAAAGTATGCAATAATAAACTAAGAATATTGCATAATTGAGAGAATAATTCAGAGTTCTAGGATACTGATTTAAGTTGTTGGCATTTAACATATTTAAATAAATTTCTTTGGCTTATTTGATCTTCTTAAAGTTGACGGAAAATGACATAAAGATAAAAATTTATTGCTGTGCAATGTTCCTATGCCTTTAAAAATAACAACTCTTAATCAGCAGAGAATTTATAACTAAAATTTTGTATTAAAGAGTTTATATTGTAAGCTTCAGCTTGCAACTGTCATAAATAGATAAGAAAACTATAAAGTCCATTAAGCTATTTAATATATTCAACCAGGAGCAGGCTTCCACATACAATTCTGTTTGGAACTAACATATATTGCACATCTATGATATATATTAATCCAAAATATTTGCATATAAACTTAAAGTCAGTGAAACTTTCAAATAGAATTTCTTTAAATGTCAATGAAAATCAAATCTAGAAATGTCATAACAGAATTAATCAATCAATCTCAGATAGATATTCATACAAACTGTCAAATTCTAATGGACTTCTTTAGCCAGCAACTAGAAATTGCATAATAACATTTGTATGATTATTTTTTCATTACGATCAATCGCGATATTTGATTACATTATCAATCTGTCAGTTCTATCAAGCTTAGCTCACTGTGCTGGCTACCAAATGCACAGGATGCTTCAGGACAACCATACAGAAGTAGAATAGAAAGAAATGGCAAATAAGAAGAAGAACTTAACAGTAAAAAAATCTCGTAACACAGTCACAGACACAATTACGGCTTGCTGCTGTTGCCTGAGAGCAACAAAACGCCAACACATGCCACATTCTGCCCTGCCAGCCAAGGCACACATCACAGGGTATCCAATGCGAGTAGCGACACATGGCAAGCTCGCTGCCTTCCCAGCGCCTGGTGCTACGTTTGGGATCGGGCAACGCGCTGAAATATATATTTACATATTCACAAATGCAAACAATCCACGTTTGGTGTGGCGAAAATAAAAACGTCATGTTGTTTGAGCCTCCGCCGCATGATGAAGAAAGATGCGAACGGTAAATTGCTGTGTCGCTTGAGTGAGTATGTGTGTGTGTGTGTGTGTGTGTGGATGTGGCAGAGACGAAAGAGGCGACGGGTGCGCTGTAACCAACATTTCCAGTTGCCACTTTGTAAAAGACGAGATGACAAAAAATAAAAAAAAGAAAACCAAAAGAAGAAGAAGAAGAAGGTAAAGAAGGAAATTTCCACTGCGATGAAATCCATAAGCAGCAAGTGTTTCCTTCGGGAATAGATAAGGGGGATAAAGCCGTTGGAGTAGTGGTTAAAGGTGGCGGAGCAGCAACAGCAACAGCAACAGCAGCAGCTTTTGTGGTTTGAGCAGGATGAGCTGCTGATGGTTGCTTGGTTGCCTGCCTGCCTGCCTGCCTGCCTGCCTGTCAGCTGCTGCCCTCTCACAACGTATAACGCACACACACACTCACAAACACATACACACTCACGCACACACACTTCCACACACATCTCTCGACGCTTTGCATAAAGTAATTTCGAGTGACAAGCGCGCATTGTTGGCATTTTTGGTGGCACAAGCAGCGCCGCTTCCAAGTTCCGTTTGTGCTGCTGCTTATAAGAAATTCTATTTCTGTGATTGTCACACACCCACACACACACTAGTGCACACCAGTATACACACATACAGTCCCACACTCTCATAAGTGTATAAATTATGTGCGAAAACTTTTTGGTTAGCCGCAGTCGCCGCACAGGTGCGACCAAGTTCGTCGTAGGCCCCCTTGGGGCCATCGGGTAAACAAGTGACATTTTTAATTATGTCGCATTTGAAATGATGTAAAATATACTCCACACACACACACACACATATACATATATATACATACTTATATATGTATATATCTTGTGCTTTCTCGCATTGTTTACACTGCCGTAGCTTATTTATTTAAATGCATTTCGCGCTCCCTGTCACAGGCCATGCTGCCGCCCCAACCACCTTGAGCGCACCTGTGCACCACCACCACCTTCATCATCTGTAGTCGTATTTCAATTTATTGCCTGTCCTAACCTGATGGCAATTTAAATAATGTCCTGCCGGAATTGCCAACTGCCTCCAACTGCCTGACCCCCTACCGCCTTCATTTCGACGCCTCTCTCCCACAGCCACGCCCATTCATTTGGAATTGTCAGTTTTGGTCGCAGCTGGCAAAAAACGGAAACTGAGTTCACAAATACTTATTTATTTAGGCTTTTACAAGAAACTTTTCAAAGCAAACTACATAAACAGAGTCGATTGAAAGATATAGAAATTGTTTGACATCATTTAAGTAACTCGATTAAATTATATTTTCCTATTTCCTTTACTTAAAACATAACTTAAAACATAAATCTAGTTGTTAATTATAGATACTTAATGTATATTGAATATATGTCTAAAAAAAAAAAACAATTATTTTTTTTTTGATAATCTGATGTCTTATAAATATTTTATAAATATTGTAAATGATTATAATTATTAGATAAATGTTGAATATCCACCACAAATTTTGTTTACTGAGCAATTGCTCTACACATTTCTGCACTCTATCTTCTGTCATTATAAAACAACAGACTCAATTTTGATATTTTGATCTTAACATAGATTCACACTGCTGCTGTCAAAGTTATTCTAAAAGTATTCTTAGTTATAAAATTTCAAGAAAATCATATCTAAATTCTATTCATATGCTTAAGACATGGAATTACTCTATTCCTTACAGTCTTCTTAAGCATCTTATGCTACTTATTATCCAAATGCTTTCTTTATAAATACACGAGTTGTATATAGTTAATGTATTTCATGCTAATCAGACACCTACACTCTTTTAGATACTTTATATATTACCACTAACCATACAACATATAGATAGGACAACTCGAACAAGTGTTTTCAACAAGTCAACCTTTTTGCGGACTTACACCAGTTGCAAGACTAAGTTCGATTCGCTTTGGTTAGCTTCGAGCATCGAACATATATGACTGCAAAATCATTGCGCTGCGAGCGCTCAGCCGAAATGGTCAATCTATATACAAAGTCCTTCTACGCAACTATGTGTGCTTCTTCCCTGATCTCCTCTCTCTCAAATATATTTACGCTCCGCTCTTTTCGCTCGCAAATATATATGAATGTTCGCACCAGCAGCAACCCACAAAAAAGTGAAATTTGCTCGCTGAGGTCCAATGTCTTCTCTTGTGAGAGTAGAGTATACCAAATTGTTGAAAGCGTTTGCCATGCTCATGCTCATGATTATTTGTTGAAAGGGTATGAAACCGTTGAGGCGCATAACGAATATTTTTTCGCGACGAGCATGCACACACACACACACTTACAGTCAGTTACAGTTACGCTCACATGTAAGAGCATTTGCCTGCCTGTTGTATGGTTAGTGATATTACTCTACAGATACTTTACGTGTTGTAGATAAGTTATCTATTGCACGCTAGATATATTGTATCTAATATATACTGTATCTCAGATACTCTAGATACTAATTATCTTATATATTCTTTATATTCCATTCAAAAAAAAACTTTACTGTGAAGTTGCAGAAATAACCAAGTAGCAAGGATTGGAACTTTTATGTCAGGGCATAGTTGACAATATACTTTTAAATTCCCTATTGGCTATATTACTATAATTTATATAATAAAACATATTTGTTTCTGTTTCTGGTTCTGATTTAGGTTCTTATATCAGAGCAAAGCCCCAAAGCTTTACAGTCCTGTTTTTTGTTAAACAATAATCTCTTTGAATATCACTTGTTTGGCTTAAATTAAGAAGTTGGCTTCAGGCGAGACCCACAATAGTGCTACAGTCAAAAAAGACTGTATTTAGTTTGGTTCGGTTCCAATGAATGAAACGTGTTGCGATAGGAGAAATAGCTAGGCTAAAGGCAAAGTTGGTTCAGAGTTTTTTTTTTTTTTTTTTGTTTTTTTTTGTTTTTTGCTGTTGAACTTTTCAACTCTGCGAAACCTGACACTTGAAATGGAGCCAGGGCCCAATGCCAACATTAGCAATTGCTGCGGGCCTACTAAACACACTGATACACGCACACGCACACGCACACGCTTACACTGAGCCAAAGAATGCTCAACTTTAATTATCAAAAAATTGTTTTCATGTGCGACTACTACAAAGTGTGGGCTTGCCAAGTTGTTGCCTGTTTTAGTTTCAGTTTTAGTTTCGGTTTTGTTTTTAGTGCCAGGCGGCAGCAGTAGCAACAGCAACAGCAACAGCAACAGCAACAAAGTTGGCACAAAGTAATAAGTGCACGCCAAGGGAATTTAAATTAAGTTACAAACTTTGCATATTAAGCGCCTTATGTACCCACCCAGCCCACCAACCCACCGCATCTACCTTCACCCTAGCAAAACTAAACAAACTCGCTTGCAAATACAAACACAAAGCTCGAATGAAATTTACCAATACTCGGGAGTTACCCTTTCATAACCCACACACAACCACATAATGGGCATGTTGGGTCTGCTAACACACACACAAACACACACACACACGCACATGTAATGGCCCAACAACAATAATTAGTAATCATGCTACGACTAGTATATACCCTGTTATATGGAAATTGTATGGGATTTTACGTTATAAAATTTGAATATTTAAAAGTTTAAAAGTCAATAATTTGTGGGGAATATACGACTGATTCATACTCTGTAATAAAAACTATAGCTGGATAGCTCCATGTATATATATATATTATATATATAAATATATATATATATATATATATATAGATAGATAGGTTTGATATTATATGACTTGTACCATTAGGGTGTAAACTTAAAAGTTCAATCGTATTTAAAACATACAAGATAAACTAAATACTAAGCAATATATATATATAATATATATATTAGATTGAGCCTACCTGCTTTGCCAAAACCTGCAGGGTATTACAAAACATTATGCTCTAGATTTTTTGGACTGTTCACTTGAAGGCTCTTGTTTGCTGCGGGAATGCAGCTTTTGGGCATCGTTTGCCATTGGGTCGAGTGGGTCGAGTGAGTCGTCTGAGTCGAGTGAGTCGAGTGGGGCAAGAACTAATTCGGCAACGAGGGCTTACATGATTTTCATATTAATGCCAGGCCTGCATAGGCGATATGGCAGCTAGTTAGTTGGTAACATTCGACATATTTTCGTTTGGTTGCCTTAGTTTTTCGGGCTCTCGTTTTTTTTTTATTTTTATGAATTGCTCCTGGGTTGAAGCCTATTAAAAATGATGTTTTGACTTGTATATTCAAAGCTGGTAATTGCAAACTTTGCTTTTTATCTGGCCGCTGGGCCAAGTTGTTGTGTGACTGAGATTGGGTTTAGTTTTATTTTCTTTTATTTTTTTTGTGCTTTGTTGTGGCTTTTCATGGGGTTGAATAGCAACCGCAGCTACACACTTTATTATCAAATGACATTTAATGGCATTCAGTGGTTATTCTTTACTCTAACGTCTAACAATTGGCGCTGGCCACGAAGCAGACACGCTCCAAAATTTTATGATGTGTAAATGGCAAATGAAAGGAGACAATCGTCGAGGCTGACCGTTCCGTTTCGTTTGATATTGAAATAAGGCCATTAAATATTATGCGATATTATATGCACGTAAGCGTTCGGTTTCACATTTTTGCCAGCCAACTGAGGGTTGGGGGGGGATGTGGAAACAGGTCGTAAAAGACAAGCAACAAGAACTTGAGAATGTTTCGCACTATCCGTAGCAGCTGATTTCAGTTCTGTTGTCCTTTACGACTGCGATAGGCCCGCCAAAACGCTTTCCCCCACGCCCAACGCCCAACTCCCCAACTCCCAAAGCCCAATGCCATTCGCAAATGCTGCTTCAATTCCTGCCTTTGATATCGCTTGTTATGGCAGAGTGTGAGGCACATTAAAACCGCACACGTTTCGTTTTTATTATTGCTGCAGGAATATCGCTGGCATCGAAGGTTGTTGTAGGTGTATAGCGAGAGACTCTGTCCTCGTCTGTTCCTGGCAGTTGCCATCGATGACGTTGCGTCGACGATAAAAATAATCAAGTGCAATCAACTGTTAACAATTTATGACATTTATTACAGTTTTAATGTCAAACGCTTAACTTTGCTGTGTTTGTGTTCGATGGAGCAAAGATTTCGGGGTTTTTAGTTCAAAGGGTCCTTCAAGCTAGCTACTTTGATTGCAAAAACTCTCGACTGACAAATAAATAATATTAATATTTTTACAACATTTATAACATTTGATGTAGTTCAATAATTTGTAAACACACAAGTATTCTCTTATTATCTTAAATCATTTTCAAGCTGAGAAAGTGTTTTTATTTTAATATATTTAAAATATTTACTTTAATAATAATTAGTAAATAAATTTTTGTATATTTCTTTAAAAATAAAACAGATTATTGGAAAAAATTGAAAAAACTTTTAGCTAAACGCAAAAGGTTCTTTAATTTGGCTTTATTTACAAGCTTCAAGGCACGACATGAATTTTATATACAAATTTATCTTTAGCTAATATAATGATGCTTATAGACAAAGAAACGTATATATGAAAAATTGTAGAGCATCCTTAGCATAAAATTTATTTTATAGAAAGAAAAAAAAATAAAATACAAATAAATACTTGAATAAAATTATTTTTAATAAATAAGTATTTGTTGAATTTTTTTCAATAATCCTTCAAATTTATTTTAATAACAAAAGTTTTTTTAAAAATACTTTTTATTGAATAAAAACCAATTTTTAACATTTAATTGAAAAACTTATAAAACTTGCTTGTTTTAATTGAAATTAAAAAAAAAAGATAAATAAATAATTAAATCGAATTATTTGCCTTTTTCTATGCAAGTGGTTATAAGCTCCATCAACTAGCACTTGAAATGGGAATTTAAATCATATTTAATTTATTTTATATATATATATATATTTTTTAAATACACTAAATTTGCTCAAATATAAATTTATATGATTTATTCTCACTGCTTAATTGGTTGGTAAACAAAATTGTTATACAATCGAAGCAAATTTGTATAAGTGTCTCTGTGTGTGTGTGTGTATTGAAGTGTGTCTGTGTGCGTAATTATTGGCATATGCCATGTCTAAAACGGGGCACAATTTGAATATTAAATAGAAAATGCTGGGCAAGGCAAAGTTGGCAATGTGGAAAAGTCAACTAAGCGCCTGCAATATGCATTTGAAAACGTCGGGGGGATATATACACATACATATAATTTTTTAATTGACGCCCTTCCGGGCGTTACTTAGACTAAAATTGAACTCCAAGGATGGCTTAAAGCGATGGGAACTCGAACATGTTGCAAAGGATGAACTGCCTGACCGGGGAGGCAGGTGCCCGGCAATTGGCAGCGGCAATTTAAACATCAATAATTGAAAAACTTGAGCCAAATTTGCTGCGTAACTTGAAACTAATTGCCAATTAAAAGTTAAATGAATCACATCTAAAATTGATAAGCCAACGCGCAGTTAGGCAACAGCTAGAACAGCCAGCTCGCTGGATGATTCAAAAACAACATCGACCATATTGTCAGATTCGCAACAATTTGAATATATATATATCTGTATATATAGATATATGGCTTAAGTAGAAATCCAATTGGATATGGCCTACTTCTCAGGACTTGAACTGCATTCAGCCTATGAATAAGTGTTTGGTATTTGAAATAATCATTTAGTAAGCAGCGACTGACGAGTTCCCAGCGGGCCAGAACTTTGCATATAATTTATGATTTTGTATTAAGCAATTTGTAACGTGTTTTTTATTCAAATTGTGGCAGTTAAGTTTAAAGAAACTTTGAAATAACTGCTGAAAAAATAATGTTATAATATGATTTATGAATAAGTGAATAAAGTAATCGAGAAATTTATACATGAAAACATTTTGTCTCTTGCTATTGAAGGCGATGTGCAAATGGGCAACAAAGTGTTTGGAAATGTTTGACAAATTGAAACTGACTGAGAACAGTTCATATTTCGATAAAGATTTCGAGTCCGGCTCTTTAGCCTGCAGGACAACAATATATATGTATAGTCAATGTTGCTGTCCACTTTTGTGCTATACAATGCGAACATATCAAAAAAAAAAGAAGAAGAAGAAGCCGAGGGCGCAAAGAAAAAAAAATAGTTTTTGGCGTGTACATTTCAAAAGGGAAACCGAGCGGAGTTCTTTGTAAATGTGTTTAAAACTAGAGCTCAATGCGAGCCATACAAACAATATATCGCATTGTGTTGAGAGTCGGGCGCAAAAAAGAAAGGAAAAAACAAGTAAGAACGTTGCAGTCGGGCGCTACCGACTGCGGGATACTCATTCACACCCCCACAGATCACGCCCATTGCCACGCCCACAATTGGTTTGTACATATATAATTTTTTGGAAATCAATAGAGGAGATCAGCAGTAATATCTGTATATAATTCTGATTTTCTCACTGAGAATCGGAAAAACGTATAGTTTTTCCCGATTTGCCACGCCCCCAGTAGGCGTAGACATATAATTTTTGGCCAGTTCTTAGAAGTAGTGAAGGGTAACGTAAGTGTGAAATTTGGATGCTTACACTCAAAAAATGCGAAAATTACAGGGTATTTTTTAGCCGGGCATACCCCATAAGGGGCGTAAAAATTATTTTTGGCGCATCGATAGAAGAGCTCACCAGTAACTTACCATCCAATTTTGAAGCTTCTAGCTCTAAAACTGTAGGAGCTACAAGCTTTTGCGGTTTGCCACGCCCCCTATGGGCGTAGATATATCCGCCATATCTTTTCCAACTTGGGTTGTCAACCCGAGTATATATACCAAGTTTCAAGTCTCTAGCATCAATAGTGCTCAAAATATTACAGAATTTGAAAAATCACTATATAGTCAGATCCGATTTGCCACGCCCCTAGTGGGCGTGGATATATAGATTTTTGGTCGATCTTCATAGGATCGTATCAGTAACCTACGTGCCAAATTTGGGCGTTTTAGCTTTAAAACTGTAGAAGATACAGTTTTACCCGATTTGCCACGCCCCCAATGGGCGTAGATATATCCGCCATAGCTTTTTCAACTTGAGTTGTCAACACAAGTCTACATTCCAAATTGCAACTCTCTAGCACTTCTAGAAGTAGTGTTTCTGAGGTATGGGCAAATGCATTTTCCGATTTGCCACGCCCCTAGTGGGCGTATCGGGAAAATCTTGACACTTTATAATTCGAGGGTATACACGAGTATATATTCCAAATTTCAACTCTCTAGCTTCAAAACTGTGCAAATGGTTTGCGTTCATACGGACAGACGGACAGACGGACAGACGGACAGACGGACAGACGGACAGACGGACGGACAGCGTGACGGACATTGCACAAAACCAATATACTCATTTCACTTTGTGAATGAGTATAAAAA